>CAUYRT010010953.1:0-87551 GCA_963574885.1 Lepilemur ruficaudatus | reverse complement strand
CAAGGTCAGGAGTTCAAAACCAGCCTGAGCAAGAGTGAGACCCTGTCTCTACTAAAAACAGAAAGAAATTAATTGGACAACTAAAAATATATAGAAAAAATTAGCCGGGCATGGTGGCGCATGCCTGTAGTCCCAGCTACTCAGGAGGCTGAGGCAGAAGGATTGCTTGAGCCCAGGAGTTTGAGGTTGCTGTGAGCTAGGCTGATGCCACGGCACTCTAACCCGGGCAACAGAGTGAGGCTCTGTCTCCAAAAAAAAAAAAAAAAAAAAAATCTTTGTGTGTCCTATCTGAGAAGTCTGTGCCTCTATCCTATCGGATTTCCCACCAAAAGTCTCTGGGACTTTCATTCTGTGCATCAAAGCACTCCCCACGCTGATTACAGCTCACTGCCCTGTGGAGCTCCTGGCGTTAGTCTATCTTATTCGTTGCTATGGTCCTGAGCTCTGTCACAGTGTTACGTGATTGATACTGAGTAAGTATACGTTAAATTAATTGAAAAAGTAAATTAATGATATGCTATCAGAGTGAAAACTTCTTTGTTCAAAAACAAATCAAATTAGAAAAAAAATTTTTTTCATGTTGTGATGGTTAATTTTATGTGTCGACTTTACAGGGCCATGGAGAACACAGACATTTAGTCAAACGGTACGCCAGGTGTGTCTGTGAGAATGTTTCTGGATGGGATTGACATTTGAGTAAACTGAGTAAAGCAGATTGCCCTTCGTAACGCGGGTGGGCTTCATCCAATCCATTGAGGACCTCAATAAAATAAAAAGGTTGAGTAAGAAGGAACTCTTCCTGTCTGACTGCTCGAGCTGAAACTCTGGTCTTCTCCAGCCTCTGGACTCAGACTGAAACGGCAGCTCTTCTTGGGTCATGAGCTGCTGACTTCCGGACTGGAACTTACACCATCCGATCTCCCGGTTCTCAGGCCTTCAGACTCACACGGGAACTACACATGGGCTCTCCTGGTCTCCAGCTTGTCAACTGCAGATCTTGGGACTTCTCAGTCTTCATAATCGTATCAGCTAATTCCTTATGATAAATTTCTCTCCCCCTCCTTTCTTTCTCTCTCCTCTCTTTCTTTCTATCTGTCCTATTTCTCTGGAGAACTCTGACCAACATACACATTTTGCTTTGTGATCACAATAACTCTCTTAACGGGAATCCTAGAAGCAGACTCTGAGATGAGAATTGAGGTACAAGTGATTTATTAAAGAGGGGCTTCTAGGAGAACCAGTGAGAGCAAAGAGGACAGGAAGGACAAAAAACTCAAGCAAGGGCATTACTTATGGCAAAGCCCCATCTCTAGCCTATCCCTCAGGGAGAAACTCCGGAATACAAACTCTACCTTGGCTTGTCCCCACTGCAAGCCAAGGAGCTGGGCCTTCTTGCTCCCCTGCAAGACTACATTAGCTAGAGGCTGTCTTGGGAGAGAAACCATGCCAGCAGAAGCAAAATCACACAGAAGCTGGACACAGAATTTGGAAGCAGGAGGATCTGGACACACACGGATGGTAAAAGGGATTGGAGGAAATGTGGGCAGAGCACCTACTGGTTCTACTGCCGTAACTGCTATATTGGTCTGGTTACAACAAATCCTCTACAAACCGTTACATAGACCAGTAGGTACTTCACTGAAGACATCATTTTGGGAGTCAGCTTTGGCACTTTTCTCTACTTCTCCCCACATACCTGATCTATCTATCAATCAGGGTTGACAATTTGGGATGTAAACATTCTCCAGCCCTTGGCCATGACCAGCTGTCACCTGGACAACTGCAAAGCCTCCAAACTAATCTGCCAGCTTCCATTCTCATCCTCTAGAATGTGCTTCCTCCATAGCAGGCCGACTATCTTGTAAAGAAAAGTCTGAATCACATGCCCACTTGAAATCCTGCAATGGTTTTCTATTGTTCTTAGGACAGAATCCAAACTCTCCCCAAGAGCTTGAGGGCCCAGTATGAGCCAATCCGTTGGCCCCTCCAGGGAAGTCTTGTGCTATGTCTCCCTTCACTCTCTCTACACAAGGAACCACCAGCCTCCTTTCAGGTTGTTGAATTCCCTTTGCCCTGTGTGGCACTGGGCCTTTGCACATCCCCCTCCCTGGAATGTTTTACCCTTTCTCCCTATCCCCATTTGGTTCTTTCTCATCCTTTAGATCTCAAGTATCACTTCTTCAGAAAGCCCTGCCTGCCCCGACCTGTTGGTCTAGGTAGGTTCTTTGAATATGCACTGCCTTGGAAACATGTGTCTTCCCTTCAGAGATCTTATCTTAGTTGGAAGTCAGAGTCAGAAATTCAGTCATGTGATTACTGCCCGGCTCCCTCACCGCACTGCCCGCCCACAAGACAGGGAGCCAACCCGTTTGTGCCCACCTGTCCAGCTCCAGCACCAACCACCTGGCCTGCCAAAGGTGCCCAGTATATTCTTGTTGAATGAATGGATAGTCCCAAGGTATTTCCTTTTTTGTGTACCCTTTCGTAAATTCCTCACCAATTCAGTATCAATGCCAAACTCCAGGTAAGAAAGGAGAGAAAATAGACATGGTTCTCATATTTCAGGGAGCAGCAGTTGTTCTACCCTGATCTTCCTGGCCCAAGCTCTTCCATTACCCTTGATTGAAAGATCTGTCTAGATTCCCCAAATAATCATTAGAATGCATGTGCTGAAATAATCTAGAGATCTAAAGGAAAAATTGGGATGCTTCTCACTTTCTCCTATTGGGCTCAAAATACCCTTTTGATGTGCTAATTTCTTATGTACCAAAGTCAGAGGTTTTGTTTTTTTAGTGACATCTAAAGATCAAAATGAGAATTCTAGCTCCATATCCATTATGATTTCAGGCTGCACATTAAAACAATTTTAGGTAGTTATATGGAGTCTAGTGCTAATATCCAGAGCTCCAATGGATTACAATCTAGGGGAGAGAAGGTAAAGGAAATACTCTCCTCTGGGGAATTCTGGTTCCATGTTTTCCAGCTAATAGAATCTTTCCCCCAATAAATCCTAGTTTCTATTGACAATAACATTCCAGTCCTTTAGTAAGGAGGAAACACCTGGAATATTGAGGGAAGCTCTGCTGGGAGGTGTAGGCTCAGAATAATGTTGCTATTTTACAGATTCGGGGTCACCTTGAGGACGACGCCCTCCAGCAGTATATGCGTGTTGTTTTGGAGCTGACAGGGATCTCAGAAAGCTTCTAGTCTAATATTTTCATTCTATAGATGAGAAAACCTGGAAGTAGTTATAACTAAATCTGTGAGGCACTCTATATATAAAACAGCATTTTTCAAAGAGTATCGTTGGAGCACAAGTTTTGTGAGATGCTAATATTTGTTTCACAAAAGGAAGGAAAAGAATGTCCTCACATTAGTTTTAGAAATGGTGCATCAGGCAAAGTTCAACAAGCATCTGGTGCAGGAATTCTCAGGGGCTTTGACAGTGGACCATGAGCCTCTCCAAAAAGGAGAGTGCAGGGAGCAATTTCCCAGTAGGAACGGCTTTCAGGGACTGTTGAAAAGCGTTAGATGAGGACGCTGCTTTAGCCACATTGAAACGGATCACTTCAGGAGAACGTGAGAAACTGGAAGAGGGAAAGACAGTCGAACTAACCGAGCCTCTGAATTGACTCGGCAGCATGAAACCAAAGAGAGAAATTCACAAAGTGAGACTTGAGGCCAAAGAGAGACACCTCCAGTTTTGATAGAAGTGTCATGTTTCTTTAGCAATGGGGACATTGCTTCTTGGTTCACCTAGGCAGGCTGGGCCCCAAGATCAAGGAAATAGCTTTCCTGCCTAGGAACTTGCACCTGCCTGCTCGGCTCTGCCCCCAAAAGAGGATGGGACCCAAACATAGAGTAGCGTGATAATTGGACTCTTCTTAATGCCCCTTCACACGAGATGCAAAATGGAAAACAGGAGCGTTTGAGGTAATTGCATTCTGCCTAGAGCAATTCTGCCTTTGGTTACAATTGGATACCTCTGCCTTAAATTGTTGTCTAAGGTATCTGTAGGTTGTTAAATAGCAAATACCTTTCATTTCACAGGAAATGGCTTTTGACTGTATAAAACAATTTTTGTGGGAAGTTTATATCTCTCTTTATGCTTGTGAAGTGCTTTGGAACAGAGGTCAATATAAAATCCAGATTTATTATGACTATTAGCAATAGTAAAAAGTGTTATGAAGCCATTTATTCTGCATTTGATATTGATAGCTGAGAAAGGGCTGATTCTCCTATGTGGAATGGGAACACAGCCTCAAATTATAAACATCCGTCTTCTCCATGTGCCCCTGGCTCCCAGCTGCAGGTGTGTGGAGAGGGGCTGGGCAAGGGTTTTGGCCACTGAGTTCTGGGACGTGGGCTTTGCGCATATGACACCCCTGAACTCGAGCAGGGCTGAAAGCCACACCTTCTGAAGGGTGGGGGAGCATGGGTACACACGTAGACACTGTCACAATGTATCTAACGCTTGTCCCAAATAATCAGCAGTG
Organism: Lepilemur ruficaudatus; assembly: GCA_963574885.1. NCBI lineage: Eukaryota > Metazoa > Chordata > Mammalia > Primates > Lepilemuridae > Lepilemur > Lepilemur ruficaudatus. The sequence goes on along the minus strand of CAUYRT010010953.1, from coordinate 83,055 downwards.
GTTTTGTTTTGGTGCTCAGATTTGTCTTTCTTTCTTTCCATATTTATTTATTTGTCTTCATTAGAGCTGCTTTAATGAAATTAACTAGAAGCTTTTAAGACCACCCAGAGAGGGAGAACAAGCAGTAATTTCACTGGCCCACCGGAAATTAGTTTCAAAGAATTCTATTGTTCGGATCTTCTGAGTCCAAGCTGGCCCCACTGTGCACTCTGACATTAGATTTTTGCTCATTCTTTAGTTTAAATTCTTACCCTTTTCCCACGATCAAATGAATACTGTCTATTCAAACATTTGCCATCGAGGAGAAATGGAGAAAGATAGGCTTAACATGAAGGCCAACTCCTAGCAGCCTTTAATTATTTGATTGGATAAGCTTGTTACTATCAGTTATAGGAATAGAAGAGTTGTTGCAGTAAATACTAACAAACACCTTATATAAATCTCAGTCTGTGGAGTCTTACACGTCTTTACAGGAGTTACTAAGGCTGAACGACACATGTTTTCCTCCAATCCCAGCTTGCAGTAGCTATCTCAACAAAATCACTCTCTGTCCATTCCTCAGTGTTGTAGTAAACCAGGGGAAGGCTGGGCGAGCATTCAGGGAGCATCGTTTTTAACATGGGAGAAACTGGAACATGCCTATGTGCTGTCAAGGAGATCGAGTCGACAGGTCGTACTGATGATACAGAAGAGTGTGAGTAATTAGTAGCAGCCGGCTCCTGAGAAGATGCAAGGGAGAGGATTTAGAGAACAAGTGGGACAGAAAAGGAGGAAGGCAAAGAGTCCTGCAGGATGGAAACTCCTCTCCCAGGCCTTCTCCTCTCTTTAAGAGAAGGTCATCTGCTAAGAAGATGAAGGGGATAGAGGGAAATTTAGAGGTATCCTGAGGATACCAGGAGAACTGGACGAGCCAAGACAGGTCTACATTGAAGGTGCAGTTGAAGCTGAGGTCATGAATTTATAATGGCACCAACCTGCCAGGTGATGTCAGTTTCTCCAGCATCTCTTGGCTGACCAGGTACCAGCCCAGAGAGGACAAGTGGCTGGGTTACCAATTTCCAGCATTATTCAGGTTCAGGAATGTTCAGATGAGGAGCATCACCTTGCAGAGGGGTTAGAGTGAACCTAAATAAAATGGAAAGGAGGGGAACCCTTAGCTGCCTGGGCCATGATGGGCTTGCTCTCGCCTCTCCCGGTTAGCAGGGGAGGCCCTGGGACAGGAGTGCTGACACCAGGGTTCACCAGCGAAGGTCCCCTGTTCTGGAGCATTCCACCTCCCTCCTGGTTTGGATATGAAGAGAAAGCACATGTAGCTTGGCACACAGTAGGTGCTCAACAGATGATGATTATAGGAGTAACAAATCTATGATGTTCTTTTTTAAAAAGCAACAGTGGGAACTCAGAATTTTTTTAATTTATTATTTATTCTGAGCAAGGGGTTAATTATTTTTATAGGTGAATTTTATCTTTGCTATAAGAGTTCCCTAAAAAATCATGGGTTTTTTTTTTCCTCCACTGGTAAAAATAAAAGGAAGGAAGGAAGAAGAGAAGGAAGAACCAAAGGGAGGGAGGGAGGGAGAGGAAGGAAAGAAGGGGAAGGGAGAAATAGGGGGAAAGAAAAGAAGAAAAGAAAAGAAAAGGAAAGGAAAGAAAAGAAAAGAAAAGAAAAGAAAAGGGATTTCTGCATGCTCTGAAATATGCCTAAGAAAATCACTAATAAAATGGTTAAATGAATTCTTAAGTAATTCCAAGAACTCAAACTGCCACCGTCCATTATGGTTTGGGATTTGTTTTAAAGTCCTATAAAGCTCACACTTGGCCTTATTCTCTTTATGTGCCCCATTTGTTCTGACAACACAGCTGTTCCCACGTGGTAGCCGACGTTGTACATTAGCTTTGTTTTACGTGGCTTTTAAAGATTTAGAGCCATATGGGCTTTGGTGGAAAAAGGATGGTCCAAAACCTAAGGATCATTAAATCATGTAAAGGAGAGTCACAGTCTATTAATTATATTTTAATATATTAGTATGCGAGGAGTTTTCATTGCCAGAGCCATTTCTTTTCTCCTGGTGCTGTATTAGGTATAGAACATAACAGATAATCAGGTATTAAAGTACTTAACCATAATTCAGCACATTGCAATTTTAAAATATAACTGGCAGTTTTTTACTCTCCTGAGTGTAAGGACCTTTTTCTCTGGCACGCTTCACTTAAGGAATTATCTTGGGTTATAGCAATGAACAAATCAAGGAAAGCATTTTAAGAAGACACAGGATGCCCGTTTTAAAAGGGGCATAAAACACCTTGAGGACCACAATGATTTCTATTTCTTTTCACTTCTTTTACTCAAACCTAGGGACAATTATCCATGCACTTCTGCATTCAGTATTTTTTAAAATGTAGGGTAAGAAGATGGCATATATGAGTCATTGTGGTTTTTAATTTACTCTACTATAGTTTCTGGTTACTGTAGTTACATAGAATGCCCTGGTGTTTCAGTGATCAGTTTCAATGGTTTCAAATATCACTTTCATTTTTTCTGACTGTAAAAGCAATACACGCTATGTTTTCATCTACAGTAACTGTACCCACTTTGCAGAGAGAAGGTGAAGCACAGGGATTGAGAGGAAAGACTCTGGAGTCAGGCGAAAACTTGGTCCGAATCCTGCTGCTCTCACTTAGTAAACAGGTCACTTTTGACAAACAGCTCTACCTCACTAAGCTTCAGTTTCTTCACCTGTAAAAGTGGGCTGAAAATGCCTTTCTTTTGAGGTATTTGCAAAGCCTCAGTTAAAATGCTTAGCCCAATGTCTAGCACCTCAGTAAATGCCCCATCTCAGCAAAGATGGGGAGGAAACTGGAGGAGCTTTTATCCATCGATTATTGAGTTGTCCGATAACAACGTGGCAGGTTCCGCCTTCCTGGATTCTGCAGGTATCTGGGATTCCCAATGAAACAGCAGGGAGGAGTCTGCCTTCTCAGTTCTGCAGCTTAACCTGATGGGCTCTAGACACTAAGCCATCTCTTAGACTTGAATAATCCCTAATCATTTTCCCACTGGTTATTAAAAGGCGAAATGAACTTAGCATTGATGAGGCTGAGCCTGCTTTCCAATGTCACGCTGCTGATTTCCATTTCAATTCAACCCTTGAGCCTCCCCACCCCATCTTGACAAGGCTGACAATATCTTGATATGCAAAAATGCTTCTCAGTTTACAAAGCACTTTTGAGTGGTCATATCACAACAGCCTTGGGAGGGAGGAGGGATGGCTGCTATCAAAACCGTGACAGCCAGGAGAAATGAGTTCTCAGACTGAAGGACTAGCTCGGGATCCCAAAGCTAATAAGTGGCAGAGCCAGGATTTCATCTCAAGACTTCCAAAGATAAGTTTTCCAATTTCTTGTTCACGCCTCTCTGCTCTTGTGCTCTGATCTTAGGTCAACATCCTGGTCAGCAGTTCTCAGATTTTGGGCTGTACAAGGATTGCCTGAGAAGCCCAGGAACATGCGGTTTCACAATCCTGCCCTCAAAGATTCAGACTCACCAATTCTAAGCTGAGGCCTGGGAACTTGCATGCTTCATGCTTCACTATTCTGAGGTGGCACCACACTTGGAGAAACTGTGTGAGTTTTATATGTACGTATATGTATCAATGTGAGGTTTACACGTGCAGTTTGCTACATAGATACATTGTGTAGTGGTAAAGTCTGAGCTTTTAGTGTGACCATGGCACGAATAATGTACATTGTACCTATTAAGTAATTTCTCACCCCTCACCTCTCCTACTCTCGCATCCTCTGAGTCTTCAGTGTCTGCCATGCCTCACTCTCTGTGCCCAGGTGTACACACCATTTAGCTCCCACTTACAAGTGAGGACATGTGGTGTTTGACTTTGTCACTGAGTTGTTTCACTTAAGATAATGGCCTCCAGTTCCATCATTTTGTTGCTGTGAAAGATATGATTTCATTCCTTTTTATGGCTGAATAGTGTTCTTTATATCACATTTTCTTTATCCAATCATCTGCTGATGGACATACACAGGTTGATTCCTTATCTTTGATACTGCGAACAGCGCTGCAATAAACACATGACTGCAAGTATCTTTTTGATGTAATGATTTCTTTTCCTTTACGTAGATGCCCAGGAGTGGAACTGCTGGATCAAGTGGTAGTTCTATTTTTAGTTCTTTGAGAAAGCTACTCCTTTCCACAGAGACTGCACTAATTTACAGTCCCACCAGCAATGCATAAGCATTCCCTTTTCACTTGGAGAAGCTTTGAATCCTTAGAACTCTCTGCTGTCCATAAGTCATGCCATCACTTCTCTGACAAGACCAGACCATTTTCTCAATACCCTCCACAAATATGAAGATGATATTAATCAGCGGAGGCTCAGGTGTGCCACAGTAACAAAAGACTCCCAATATTAGTTTCCTGCCAAAGCAAAATTTGGCTCAGTGACTCATGTTTATGTCCATATGAATTGGCTGTGACTCTACTGTCTGTTCTCGTCATTTGGGGACCTGGACTGAGTAATAGTCCCACCTGGAATATCCTGGTCTCATGGCAGAGGGAAAGAGAGATGGAAAAATCTCATGATGGCACCTAAAGCTTTTCCTAGGAAGCATCATATGTCACTTACATTTCATCAGCCAAAGAAAATCACAGGCTCACCCTTGTCATCAAGGGGGCAGGAAGTAGTCTCCTCCCTTAGCAGTGGACTGGAAGCTAGTGCCCGGGTCACTTTCACAGTAATACAGTGAACCCAGAGGCCCCATCTGCAGTCTGGAATGGGTTAAATTGTCCATTCTTCCTGAACTAACCTCAAGATTTCTTCTTCCAAATAATTATTTGTTCGCTAAGCGTAATATTTTGCCACTATAATTTCCTTCCATTTTTTATTTAACTCTCCTTTTCAGGTAAGTGTGTTTTCCACCTTCTTGGACCTGAATACTTTTGATTACTTAAACATGTAAGAGCCCAATTTCTAAAGTCTAAGACTTTATAGTGTTTTTAACATTTCTCCATGTTCAAAAATGTGCTTCAAAATATTTAAAGCAGACTCTGGGTCAAACAGTGATCCTCTGTATCTCATAATGTCTATTTCTGCTTTTGGAGCCTGCCAGTGGCTGCTGGCCACAAGCTTCAATCAAAGGCAATTTTCCTCTCTCTGTTTAGCTCTGGTTCCCAACCAGCAGAGAGAATAACTCTGAAGCTTTCTCATTTCTTTAATAAACAGGCACTTCCAACGCCAGTGTCCTGTTCATCATTAAAACCCATCTTACACTTTGCCACCTCCTGCACCCTCCCAGGTGGTGACTGCTTCCTGGTAGAGCTCAAGTGTCTGTTTTGCCCCTGGATCCATAAGGAATGTCTTTGGCAAGTGTAATCTCATTGTCTCTGCTGAGTGAATGGTTGTTAGATTACATGTGAATCCAATATGTCTACAGACAGGCGAATGTGACTGGTACAGCCAAGACTTATGAGACATGCTATCAAACACGTTTCTTCACTTCGGAGTGACTGACACTGAACTAAAAAGGCAGCTGATGGAGAGTCGATATGAGTTTTCATGATCAGCTATATTTATTCACAACTTTCTTTTGTTTAGGGGGAGAACTGCAAACTTCATTTGAAATCATAGCCTTCACATAAAAAACTACATATGATCTCTGTAAAAACCAATGTGAAATGGGGTGAGCTCTGAAACATCAATACTTGTTCTCTCTTTCGCTTGTTCTTTCTCTTTCTTCCTTTCCTCTCTTTAAAAACCTAGTAATCTTCCTAATAGTTTTATCAATAAGCCCCTATCTATCCACCCAATCCATAAATACACAGTGAACAACTGTGACGTAGCAGGCCCTCCCTGAGACACGGGGGCTCTGTAAGGCACCAAGCTCAGTCCCTGCACTCACAGAAAACACTTCTAACGAGTGCATATGCAATTCGGGGTTTACTGTTCATGATACATATTTGTTTACCATACGTTTAATGAAATTTGAGTCAACACTTACTATGTACCACTTACGGTTCCATATGCTGCAGAGACAGCGGGGAATAAAACCAACAAAAATCCCTACATTGATGAAGCTCACATTTAGTAAGGGAAAACTGATAATCAATTAATAAAGAAAACATAAAATATGTCAGAGATATGTAAGTGCTACGGAGGAAAGTAAATCATAGAAGATGAAACAGCAGGTGCTGGGGGTTGCCATTTTAATAAGATGCCTGAAGTTGATGAGGAAGGGAATTACGTAGGTCTCTGGGCTGAGAGCATTCCAAGGCGAGGTTACAGCAAGTGCAAAGGCCCTGAGGCAAAAGAGCGCCAGATATTGTCAGAGGCAACAAGAAAGTCCCGATGAAGGTAGGAACTGATGTATACAGCCATGACATGTCTAACCCAGCTTCTTTTTATGGAATAATAAACTCTGAATCATCAGCTAGAGTAGAGCAGAAGTAGGCAGATAGCACAGGATTATAAATGAAAAGGTCTTGCTAGTATTCTTACCACCTAAAATAGATGATGATGAGAAGGATTATTGAGAGAAAATGACATAATATTTGCATACCACATATTTGCAAACCATGTATCTCATAAGGGGTTAATATCCAAAATATATTAGGAAGTACAACTCAACAGTAAAAAAAAAAAAATCCCATTAACAAACAGGCAAAGGAAATGAATAGATATTTCTCAAGAGAAGACAGAAAAATGGCCAATGTGCATATGAAAAGGTGCTCAAATCACTAATTATCAGAGAAATGCAAATCAAAACCACAATGAGATGTTATCTCAGTCCTACTCACTCCTATTAGAATATTATCAAAAAGTCAAAAGATAATGAGTGTCGGCAAGGATGTGGAGAAAAAGAAGCCCTTGTACACTGTTGGTGGGGTTGTAAATTGGTACAGCCATTATGGAAAACAGCATGGAGATTCCTCAAAAAATTAAAAATAGAACTATCATATGATCTGACAATCCACTTCTGGGAATATATCCCAGTATCTCGAAGAGATATCTGCAGCCCCCATGTTTATGGCAGCACTATTCACAAGAGTCAAGATACGTAAACAACAAGACATTTGAACAAAGACATGCAAGTGTCCATCAACGAAAGAATGGATAAAGAAAATGTGGTATACACACAACAGAATATTATTTAGCCATAAAAAGAAGAAAATCCTGTCATTTGCAATGACATGGATGAAACTGAAGGACATTATGCTAAGTGAAATAAGGCAGATATTGCCTGATCTCACTTATATATGGAATGATCTCACTTATACATGCAATTTAAAATAGTCAGACTTATAGAAGCAGAGAATAGAATGGTGGGTGCCGGGGGCTGAAGTGTGAGGGAAATGAGAAGATGTTAGTCACTGGGTATAAACTTTCAGTTATAAGAGGTTTAAGTTCTGGGGATCTAATATATAGCATAGTGACTACAGTTAATATTAATCTATTATTTACTTAGAATTTGCTAAGACAGTTGATCTTAAGTGTTCTCACCACGTTCATACACACACACACACACACACACACACACAAAAGGGCAACTATGTGTGGTAAAGAATATGTTCATTAATTTGATTGTGGTGACCATTATACGATGTATACATATATTACATGTATTAAGTCACCATGTTGTACATCTTGCATGGATACAATTTTTATTTGTCAATTATACCTCAATAAAGCTGAAGGGGAAAAAAAGAAAAAGAAAATCACATCGAGAAAAGTTTTAGCCTGAATAGCATGCTCTTTTTCCAAAATATTGCATCTAGATGTTGACTACACGATAATTAAAAGCTTTCTCCATTTTAATCTGGATGCTGGAAGCATTTAGCTTAAGAAAAACACCTTACTTCTGAAAACAACCACCTTATGCGTTCAGTATTGAAAAAGTACAATGACTTGACTCTATTTTCTTTTCTTCTTACAAAAGCTGTAATTCTCAATGAGCTCTGTAATTTCCTAGGTGGCTTATTCCTAAACATCTTCCTGTTTGTTTCCATCCTTTGTGAAATGATGGAAACAATTCCCTGCAACATCCTGGAAGAGAGCTGATCTTACAGCAGATGCTATATAACATAGAACATATATATTACATATTATAAAATCACAATATATATAATTATATGTATTTTCTAAAATCATAAATATAAACATAATGTCTAGTCCTAACAATTATCACACATTGTTATTTCGGTGCTGGAATTCTGCGTCAGTACTTTGTGGTTTCTTGTAATAAACACACAGTCTTCACTGTGCCGTTGTTGTTGTTGCTGTCAGGAACCCATCACAGGCGATCTCACCTGCGAGATCCGTCCCGCAGTCCCCGTGCTCAATGCATGTCATCAATGGCTAATATTATGGATGATAACTGGTACGTATCTGCTCATTTAAATACGAACCTGACCAAAAGTTGTGTATGGAGGATATTCCTCTACGTGAGCCTTTCCCTGGGCCTGCCTCGTTTCTTTCTGGGGTCAGGAGGCGAGGAAGCCTTCTGGGTTTCACGAACCAGACACTGAGCCTGGCCTGTGATCACCTGAGTCACACTCTCCACCTCTGTCTCTTGGTTTTGTCCTCCCAGTAGGAAAACTTACAGAAAATGAGATTTGCCCTCTGTTAATAAAAATCTACTTTGTCTCAAATCAGAATTCTAAAATGTATTAGTTTTAAAATAGTTAAATCATTTCTTCAATAGTTTTACTTATTTTATGCAGAGAGCGTCCAAGAGGAGAATCATTATTAAACACTCAGAAGAAAGAAAAAAGTCTCTCAAAGCAGGACCGGCTGTTTAATAAATAATCCATTGAATTCTTGCAGCCCTTTCTTTCAGATAAAAAGCAACAGCAAGGCCTGTTAAAGAAACCCATCACGGCAAAATCCACACCCAACAGAAAGTGTCTGATAGAGTGAGCTGACGGCACAGCACAAAGGGCTGAAGCAAGCTCGTCTTTGTAACGGGAACAAAGATGGTTCCGGTAATTAGGAGCACGTTCGTCTGTTTAGCTGCGCTGCAGGGAAAGACTGGGGAAACCGTGGCGTTCTGGATGCTGCCGGGGTGATCTTCCTCCGAGGCACGTGGCAGGAGCATATTAATGGGGGCACAAAATAATGATCAAATCAATTAATTTGGTATGGGACTATTTTAAATGCCCTGTAGCATGATTGTAGTCTCATTTTTATTAGCCATCTGCTCTAACGTTTTGTCTACTACGTGGTCATGTACTCGAGTGCTCCTGTGGAGATAAGCCACCACAGAACTAGAAGTCTATGACAAGTCCATTTCCTGGGGTCATTACTAACCTGGCAGGTGAGGCCCTGCCGATCTAGGCCTGGCCTCCCATTTTAGAGACTCTGGTCTCTACCCTCACGTCTGCACCCTCTGCTCTCGCCAGACTGACCAGTCTGGGGGGCTCCAGCTGAGACGTGCTCTCCAAGTCTTTCAGCAGCCATTTCCTCCTGCCCACCCACTGCCGAGCCTTCTGGCCTGGCCACACTTCTATCGCGAGGCCGTCCTTGCCTCCCCCAGCAGAGCTCCTTGTTCCCTGTTCTGTCCCTGCAGAACCCAGTGCCACACTCTTCTCAGAGGTCAGAACCCCACACGGCCCTGCAACTACGTACTTGCGTGTCTTCCTGTGAGGCTGGAGACAGTCAGCTCCACATGCCAAGATCCAGCACAACCCTTGACACTGAGAGGGCCACAGTCAATATTTAAACCCATGAGTGTAAATTAGTGGATACAATTTATCTGCACGGAATTTGGAATAATAGGGTGTTTTTGGTTTGTCTGTAACTTTCCTTAAACAAGCTTTCATCCTAGAGCTTCTCTGAGGTAAAAATATATGAGGTTGTTGAGTTTGAGCCATTAAAATGTTACAACTCCACCGTATTTTTCCAATCTCCTGGGGCCCAGCCGGACCATGTCAGACGCTGCTCGCAGCGAGGGTTCTGGGACGGCGGGGGCAGGGCCAGCCCTTCCATTTCTGGATAGGATTGAAAAAACTAATTTGTGAAACAGGACGGATTCAGTCTGGGGTAACTGAGTCATCCCATTTTGTTCACTGAAAGAAAAAAAGGTTCATTCAAGTATTCAACAGCTAGATACAAATTATCAAATTCATAAGATAACAGGATTGTAAATGTAGGACTTCTAAAACTAATAATTTCAAGTCAAGAATAAGAATTTTGAAAAGTGATAAAGGTGTCCATCCAATCCATCGGTACCTCCAAGCCCCAGCCTCTGAGAGCACATGGCGGCTGGTGACCAGACACCGGGCACAGTGATTAGGGACAAGAGCGAACCCAACCCAAGAAGCCGCACTGAAACTGGGAAAGCCGCGAACCGCTCTGGCGAAGTGAAGCGGACTTACTCCGCGTAATCCTCCCTCATTCCAGAGAATCTTATTAGAAAAGGGGCCAAGGGTTAAAATGTTAGCTCTGTGACCATCTTGTAAACCCACCCAAGAAACCTGATGGTTTTAGTATTTCACATGAAAAATATTCATCAGCTCCTTAGTCAATATCTGCCCAAGTCCAAGCCCTGTGATGCCACCACCCGTGTGAGGTGTCCTCTGCCGTCGAACAATGTGAGACAGTCAGGTAAATGAATGTGTGCAGTCATCTGCCCTGGGAACCAGTACAAAGCGGGGTTAGGTTGCTGTGGGGCCATTAAAACAAACTCAGATAGTCACTGAAGGTGGCCGAGAGGATCAGGAAAGGGTTCAACGAGGAGGTACCTCTAGAGCTGCGGTCTGAGAAATGATGCAGGGCTCAGACGGGAGCACGGAGTGGATCAGTGGGTGCAAGAGGGCAAGGTGTGTCCCCCAGGAGAGTATGTTTGGGGGACTTCTCACAGTGGATGGGATGACAGCACAGAGGACTGCGGAGGGCCTGAGGAGTTGGGGCCAGGAAGGCACCTGGGCAGGTAGACAGGGCTTGATTATTAATGCTTTGACAAGCTAGACCGGAGAGTTTGGATTTTATCCTATAGATGACGGAAGCCCCTTAAAAAGATTCAGAACGGGTGAGAGGGCCTAGAGATGAAGTAATTTCTTTACACTTTAATTAACATACATTATCAATTAGCCCTGAGACTCTCTTTTCAATAAGAATTCTAAGTAAGTAAAAATTCATGCCAAGCACCAAAATCTTTCAATATCTGTAACACATTTCCCATTCACTTGCTCCTGTCATATTTAACATACTTGAAACTTGTATTCTTTTAATTGTCTGAGATATTTGATAAGATCAGAAAACTGTCCCTTCCTGTGTGATGAGATGTCACCCATTTGGTCATGGAATATGGAGAAAGTTTATTTGCCTTCTTTTGTCTAAACACTCACCCAGTCGCACAACGTAAAGACCACTATGCTACAACCCAACTGATTTCCAAACCCTCACATTTCACCAAACGTGAGTCCAGCTTTCTCTATAATGTATCTGATGCCAGGTACCAGGTCCTCACAGAGAGCCTACATCAGAATTACCTGGGTGCCAGCCCACACCTCCTGAATATGATTGACAGTAAGTAGGGCCTGGGACTCTGCATTTCAGCAAGGTCCCTAGGAAGTGTTTGTTTGTTTTTGAGACACAGTCTCGCTCTGTTGCCCAGCCTAGAGTGCCTAGCTCATAGCAACCTCAAACTCCTGGGCTCAAGCAATCCTCCTGCTTCAGCGTCCTGAGTAGCTGGGACTACAGGTATGCACCACCAAGCCCAGCTAATTTTTTCTATGTATTTTTAGTTGTCCGGATAATTTCTTTCTGTTTTTAGTAGAGATGGGGTCTTGCTCTTGCTCAGGCTGGTCTCAAACTCCTGACCTCTAGTGATCCTCCTCCCTCGGCCTCCCAGAGTGCTAGGATTACAGGCATGAGCCATTGTGCCTGGCCTACCTAGGAAGTTTTTAATCTCATTGATGTGTGCAACCTACTGGTCTGGATTTAAGCAATCTTGTGGAAAAACATCACCCTAGGAGTATTTTGAAGGTAACTGGCTCTAATTTAAGTAAAAGCAATTTAGAAGTTTCAGGGAAATAAACATGTGTAGTTCACCACAATATCAGGCTCCTATGCTGAGAACATGTGGTAGTAACTACTATGAAGGCTTGTGTCATTTTGCCAAATTAAATGATCCTTTGGTGGGTCACTGCTCCCTGCCTCACTAGTCTAACTTCTGATGTGGAGGCTACAGACTTCACACCTTTTCATTTCTATGTCAATGTCTTTTGCCCAAAGCCTTACTTAAAAGCATCAGAAAAATGTGTGTGTCTCTATTCTCTGAACACAAAAGTCATACTCAGGAGACTGTCGTGAACTCAATCCTGCACTGTTGGCACCTTTAAGTAAGCACGGATGAGCACTGAGGGTTGTTTAGGATCTGTGAGAGACGGGAAGAGAGAATGAAGGACTTGGGTCTTAGCAGGAGTGGGCTGGAGTTACCCAGGAATGAGGCACAGGAATGGGAGAGGACTCTGGAGCCAGTGTGGTCAGAGGCACCTTGCCCAGCGATGGATTTGGCAGAAGCAGGCGAAACATTGACCTTTAGACAGAACGTGGCATGATGAGAGTTAACAGCAGATTTAATATTGTTCAGTGTTCAGAGGAGCCTTTTTCTTTGTGAAGCAAAAACGAAGCAATTTCACTGGATACAAAAAATGGCAATATTTCTGACTGTCCTTGTGTATTTTTAGCTGTCGAGATGAGATGATTATCTTATAACCATAGTTAATGCATGATTTTCAATGGTTCAGATTTTCCGTGTTGCAGATTTGAGTATGACATTTTAGGATCTCTTTGTGTTGAGGGAAGATAGATTTCTTTCTTTGTTAATGATTTAGAATAATTTTTATCTGAGCTCTAACAGATTTTGTTCTTTCTGAAGACCCTTTTCTCTTTTTAAAAATCACAAAGAAGGAGAAAGAAGTAGGGCTAGAAGGCATTTCAAAGCCCTCTTGTCCAGTCTGCTGGCCTATGTGGGAACATATTTCCAGTTGAGCCATTTCGGACACTAATCTGTTTGGACACAAATGCAATGACATTCAAACAGAACATCCAAGTCTGGGTTGCTCCAAACACAGGAGGTGCTAAAATGAGGAATGCACAAGATTTTGAGCATAAAACATATGCCAAGTCAAGGCATAAAAACACTAGTTCATTGATTTTAAGGAGTCCATGCTCACTGTCAAGAACTTTGGTAAAAGGACATTTTGCAAGCAGTCACCCCAATGGGCTGATCGTAATTCAGTACCACATTTTACAAAAGACAGTGTTGAAACGTTGGGAAATTTTTATTTTGCAATTCAACAAATGTATATGAAACACTTTGAAAGGTATTTTGGAAGGAGCCAATTCATATTAGGTGCTCTCCCATGGGGAAAGATGCCCTCACACTCTGCCAGTAGGAGTATCAGTTAGATAACTTCACGAGACCGTAAGCTTTGCAAGGATGGAGACTTCAGGTTCCATCACGTTCACGTAACTTTTCTCCAATGCTTCTTGCTGCCTAAAATATAGTAATTGCTTACAATATTTTTGTTAAATGAATATATTAATTAATGAGAATTTGGCTGTAATGTTGTTGTAATGTTGTACATTTCTTTCTCTAAAGAAATAAAAATGGGTGAGATCAAAGGTTTAGCTATATAGATTCTCATCATGGTCTTTTTAATAATGACCCCAAAAAGTACAGGAATAAATGTAGAAAATGGGGCTGGGAAGGATAGGTTGGTTAAATTATGATAAATCCATATAATGGAGTGCTATGAGGACATTAAAATGATGTTATATAACGGTATCTAGTGATAGGAGAAAGAGAAGTAGGTTGATAAATTAAAAAGTAGATTACCAATCTCTAATGCCTATAATATTTATCCAAACGATTACAGGACTTATCACAGAGTCTTGGAATTGGAAACAAATTCATTCTCTTATTTTTATTTTCTACTTTTTATCATGAATATGTATTATAGATTGTATTTGTAGCAGTAAGACATTGTTAAAATACAATATAAGAAAAATATTCTCCTCCTCTCTCTACCTCTCAACTGAAAGCCACACAATGGTACCTGAAATTCCCAAAAAGTTTTATTCTGTATAATCCTCTATTGACTGAGCTACACGGGAGGTCATTAGTAAATTCCACACTCACTGTTAGTTTCTGTTTAATTTACTTTAGACAAAAAAAATTCAAACAATAAAAAAAAGTTGAAAGAAATCCTCAGACTGTTAAAAAGGTACAAAGGGGCAAATGTTTTGATTTATACTTAGAAATGGTATTTCAGAAGTGAAGTAGAATTTTTGGTACCACTGGAAAACATAACATGACATGACCCAAGAGCACCCTCTATGGTCGTCTAGGACCTGAACTCCCTCCCACCGAGTGGTGCTTCGGAGGTGAGACGTGGCCGCAATGATCCCTGTTAAGATGCCAAGTGACTGTTGGGGGTTCACTGTGCTCAAGCCACTGAAATTAACAGATCGGCACGAACAGCCATTCTTATGAAATGATGTCAAGCTCACTGTCTCATTCAGTTCAGCTGCTATAACAAAATCCCATATACTTGTTGGCTTAAGCAACAAAAATTTATGTCTCACAGCTCTAGAGGCTGGAAAGTCTCGGATCAAGATGCAGACAGACTCAGTGTCTGTTGAAGCCCTCTTCCTCGTTTGCAAATGGCCGTCCTTTCGCCACATCCTCACATGGTGGAGGGGGTTCTGGTATCTTCCTCTTCTTATAAGGGCACTAGTCCCATCATGGGGGCCCCAACCTCATGATTTCATCTAAACCTAATTACATTCCAAAGGCCCACCTTCTAATACCATCATATTGGGGGTTAGAATTTCAACATATGAGTGGAGCAGGGGCCGGGAGGGGGGACCCCAACACTCGGCCCATAGCACTCATTCTTGCTTTTTGCTAGGGTCTAGCCAGGTAGAGCCAGAAATACAACTCTGAGGACAGGATGGATGAAGTGTTACGGCACAGCAGGCACAGGGCAAAGCCCAGGGCGTGGAGCTAGCTGGTGTCCAGCAGAGCGCAGGGCCATGTGTTGGGAAGGAAGCCCCCTGCCAGGGAAAAGTAGAAGGTGGTAGCATTTCTTTTGGCCCTTCCAGGTGCAAAGCACTGCTTCCTTCATCATTTGTTCCAAGCCTCACACAATTTCTATGAGCCGGAGTTATGGTCCACATTTTAGCCATGAGAAAAAAGAGGCTCAGGCAAATTAAGTCACATAGCTAAGAGGTGAGGGAATTGATTTTAGAACCCAGAGCTGGCAGGCTCCGAAGCTAGCACTCTTTCTACTTAATTATGTAAATTGCTCGAATTTAATTTCTATGAAAGCAGGGATCTTTGTTTTGGTCACTGATGTGTTCCAAGCCTCTAGAATAGTTCTATACACGATAATGAGTGTTCAGAAAGTATTTGTTGAATAAATGGATAAATGAATTAATCAAGACAAAACTACAAGTTGCATGGAGACACCACAAGTCTCCCATCTTCTTTCTTGAGCTGAGTCTTCACTGACGTTGCAGACCGAGCCCATTAAAATTGGGTTGGCTGTGTCTTAGCTTATAAGGTGTTCAGAGTAACAAAGCACGTGTCTCAATATTGTTCACAAATATAATTAATTGCTAGACGATGACATGGCTAGAGAAATATTCATTCCGGTTGGTGGGGTGATTCCCAGCTGACGGCAACAACGTGCTGCCCCTGCAGGTTCTTTGTCTCCCGGGGCTGCCCCTTCAGACCTTCACCTGTCCCCGCTGCAGCTGCCCCCTGGGACGGCAGAGCTGCCAGGCTGAGCCGAGCAGGGCAGGATGCCATCAGCTGACGCAGGCAACCTGATGTCTTCCTCCTTTGCAGCTGGCTTTACACTCTTTATTTCAACTCTGTCCTTGAATACAATTCAAGCAAAGTCCTTTAACATTTTAGTCAGTCCCCAATTCAGCACATCCCAATTCAATTTAAATGATGCCAAACAGCATTTATAGTCATCTCACATAGGCGGTGCCTCCGAGTAGTTTCGTTAGAAATCCTTCCCCGTGCAATTTCTGTTAGAGAATTTATTTCAAAACCCCACCCAAGGACTGTAGAAAAGACCAGAATTGGCTGGATTCTGATAGATTCGCTCTTCGACGGGGGTGTCTAGGACAGGGTTAGACCTCTCAATCTGTGTACATTTGCTTTTGGCGCCTGGAATCAACACCAAGAGCACGTTTTCTCTATGCCTATGGGTGCGAAAATACAACATAACTTTGAACAGAGCATTTGAACTCTGTAAGCTTCAATTCCCTATTCTGTAAATTGGGACCAACATAATCTTACAAAATTCTTGTGAGTATTAAATGAAATAATGTGGTGCCTGGAGCTTCTTGTTATAGGAACAGGCATCAAGACCCTGAGAGGCCAGGTGGCTTCCACCAGCCACACAGCAAGTGAGAGGCACCTCTGGGATCAGTACTTAAGTCCCTAACTCTATGCCCACTTGTCACCTTGTCACACCTGCTACATACTTCCCAATTTAGACAGGAATTAGAGCACATTTTGTATCATATCTGGGCAATAATTTTCAGCCCAAAAAGCCAACCTGGTGTTTTTCTAAAGAACGAACAATATACAAATTATATTAAAAATGATTGACAGTTGCTTATTCTTAGGATGTTGAGATACTTCATGCTCCTTGTGCCTCATTTTGTTGGTCATAATATGAACCTGGAATATAATTATTATTTTCATTATTCGTGGACTAATAATTTGTCCTTCATTCAAAAAGTAGGTGTATAGAACATTTTTTTTATTTTCTTACAGAAAAAAAAGTTGTGATTTTTTTAAAAATTTAAATAAATGATTCCCAAACTTGACCTTGCATTAAGGTAAATTTGTATTGCCAGATATTTTAGTAAATATTTAGGCTCAGTTAAACTATTACTCTAATAGATTCACAGGAAAAGCATAACAGTTAGTAATAAAGACACTCCATTGTGGGCTATTCACTTTTGTTGATGTCCAACTTCATTGCAGAATTCCCAGAGTATCCAATTACTCGGCATTTGAAATAGCCAGGAAAACTCAAGGAACACAGGAACAAGATAATCATGAAAGCAGATGCCAAGGTGCCTTATACCTTATACCACCTCCCCTGCCCCCTAACCAATACTGGCCATAGTTCAATTCATTGTCTAAATAGTCGATTCACTAGGCATTTGATTCTCTAAATTGTATTTTCTATGAAATTTCTTCATCCTGACGCCAATGTCAATCTTTGGACCAGCAGGGGAGTGTATACATCACGACTTTCTTACTGTGACTGTTGTCAAAACGTTAAGCATAAAGGACGGTCGACACCTTAGTTTAGGTACATGAAGTGCAGCAGCATCATGTTACACCTAATGAATAGCCTATTCTGGACGTGCTGGAGACGGGCTGCCAGAGTCTCTGTACCTGCAGAATCAGTGTGGCACCAGGACACATCCCCCCACAGTGCAGGGCCTGGGGACGGGATGAATGCATCGGAAATGGTACTTGCAAGAAGCAAATGCAATCACTTGTCAGAGCCCTGGAAATCAGCTCAGCTTCCTTTAAAAATCCTCAGCATCTAGACAAAATAACAATTTATAGGAAAAGGAAAAGATCAGCCTTTTACTGTGCAAAAATTCTACTCTCTATCACTGGTGGAGAATGGGAACGCCTGATGCTACATGAAAGATGTCTCTGTGTTCTTAGCTTGCCTCAACGCAAAGCCCGGCAGTGTTTGTTTTGACCACAGGAGTTTTCCCCCCTTCCTTTGTCCCACTGGCAGGAAAGAGATGAAGTTCTTTGAAAAAAATATTGTGCTTAGATTTTCTTGATACATCAAGGTGAAATGTCTTATTGAATTTTACAACTTCATAAAACCTGAATTAAAGTGTGAGTACTACCTACTCACTATCTGATCCAACTTCCTGGAGAAGCACGACATTTTTCCTGGTCATTTCAAAAGTCTACCGCTTTGCCTCCAATCCAATTTGGAAGCAATGATTGCAAACAATCAGAATTGGGCCTTTGTGATTCTGGGTCCAGCCACACAACCATAACTCACTCTGGCAGCTCAGCATTCATCAAACGGAAGCTTGTGGAAGGGTGGCTATTTATCTCCACAGGGCTTCCTTTTCCATAAATTTTCAGTCTTGGCACTAATGCCTCGGTTCAGGAGACGGTACGCAGCCAGCTGGAACAACCAGACCAATCCCTGCAGGGTGGATACACATTATGTCCATTGGCAAAATACCACTCCCCATAACGATGGAATTAAATATTACCAAGTGGAAGCTATAAATTGTATGTAATTTAACAAATATCTGATGATTTCCCACTAGCTCTACTCTGCTACATATTAGATATGTGAACATTTGGGAAAGTTTTCCAATTTGCCCAAGCCTCAGTTTCCTCATCTTTAAAAGAGAGATAATAATAGATCCCTTCATAAGGTACTTGCATGGTTTAAATGAGATAATACATGTACATGAAGTGATATTTGTAAGTGCTTAGAATAATGAAGAGCACATGGTAAATGCCACATAAATGTTTGCTCATTAAATAAAATGCTTAGCCTAGTGCGTGGCTCATAGGAAGTGCACAATAAATGCTTGATGTTATCGTTACTGTCGTCACCACTGTCGCCATCATCAACACATCAGGCACCATGCTGGGCATAATGAGGGGGAAACAGAGATTTAAAATGTAGTCTTTTTTCTCAAGGAGCTTATTTTTAGTAGGGAAGAAAAACATACAGTGTGGGGGAATGTATCCTTCTGGTCACTTATCTTAAGAGTAAACCCAGAAACTGTAACAGTCGCTCCCTAGTCCTGTCATCCCAGAAGAGACCAGTCTTTAGTGGTGACACAATGATGGCATTTTTCAAAGAACCAGGCCAAAGAGCCAAAACACCATTCGTGTTTCATGGTAATAAAGGAAGAACAAAACGCAATTGGCATGTAAAGGAGAAAGATTAATTGTGGCTGCCATTACTAGGAAACACTTCACAGAAGAGGCAGCATTTAAGAGGGTCCTTGAAAGATAAGAAGAGTTTAACACAAAAAGTATTGGGACTTCTGTTTCCAGCTGTGCTGGAGTAACTGGCCCTGGATGAGGCCTCCCATTGAAAACTACCATAAAACTGGACAAAGTGTAGGAGGCAATTGTTTTCAGATATTAGTTAACAGGCAGTAAAATTCTGTGAGCCCTGAGGGAAGAGAAACTCATGAGGTAAGTCCCATGATTATCCCAGTCATCTGCTTCGGGACAATTTCCTGACCAGTGCACAGTGAGCTACAGTCCAAGAACAGCATGGCAATCCCACTGAACTGGTAAGAAGAAAGAGATCACAGGTCCCAGATACACAGGACCTGTGCAGAAGGGTCCCTCTGAAGTCTGTTTGAAAGGTTCCAACAAGTCTTGGGCTGAGGACTGAGCTGCAATTGTATAGAGTAGACAATGTGAAGTTTATTAGCTGTTACAGAGTTGAGATCAGAACAAAGGTAACAGAGGTCAAACAGTGCTAGGAGACACTGGAGTTTCAGTCTCGCCTAAGAGGATAAAACTCATTGACATCCTCATTAGCATCCCAGACATCCAGCTGAGACACCAGAAAGCCTGAGCCTGAGGAGTACACACTATGCTCTAAAATAAGGCGTAGTCTAGACCTACACTAATAAAGCCTAACACCGAGCCCTGACAAGATCTGGAAGGGGAGACAAAGTTTGCAGACTGAGTCCCATCAAGTCAGAGTGGCTAAGGAAACAACTCAGGCTTATCACAGATCCACCCTAAATAAAGCATAAAACTATGTCTATAAAGGTTGAATGGGATCAGTCAGTCCATAAGTAAATTGCCTATCAGAACAAAAATTAACACTCTTCAGAGGAAGATAACAGACTCTTGAGTTTCTTAAATGTATAATTGACAATATCTAGTATACAATCAAAATACAATCTAGTATACAGAGAGAGAGAGAAGAAAAAAATTAGAATGTGTGACCCATATTCAAGAAATGAGCTATCAAGAAAAACCAATTCTAGATGTTGGATTCAGCAGAAAAAGATGTTAAAGCATTTATGATAAATATGTTTAAAGAATAAAATGAAAATATATTTAAAGAATTAAAGAAATATTGTCTTCATGAGTGAATAGGTAGGAAATCTCACTAGAGTAATAAAACTTATACCAAAAAATTCTGGAAAATCTAGAACAAAAAAGCATGCTATTCAAATGTCTTTTTTACTGAATGAGCTTAACAGTGCATTGGAGATGGCAGGGAACAAAGACTCAGTTAACTTGAAGGCAGAATAATAAAAATTACCTAATTCGAAGAACAAAGGAAGAAAACTTAGAGAAAAGCAATCATAGATTCAGGGACCTGTGGAAAATCATCTAACTTATGGGTAATAGGACTTCAAAAGTAGATGAGAGTGAAAATGTGGCAGAAAAAATATTTTAAGAAGTAATAGCTGAAATATTCCCAAATGCAATTTATAAAATCAACTTATAGATCTAAGAAGTTCAGCAAACCCCAAGAAGTATAAATACAAAAAGAAATTACATCTATGTACATTATAGTAGAAATAATAGAAACAAAAAATAAAAAGAAAATATTGAAAACAGCCAGAGGTGGAGGTATAAAAACATGCATGAAGGGAAAAAAAAATTGAATGGCTGCTGACTTCTCAGAAACAACAGAGGCCATAAGTCAAAAAAACAATATCTTTAAACTAGCGAAAAAAATATAAATCAACTCAGAATTTTGGAATTCTATATCCAGCTAAAATAACTTTTAAAACAAGAGTAAAAGAAGGATGTTTCAGGGACATGGAAATGGAGAATTTAGCACCAGCAAACCTATACTACAAGAAACACGAAAGGATGTGCTTCAGGCTACAAGGAAACTTGGAAGTACAAGAAAGAAAGAACACCAAAAATGGTAAATAAGTGTGTAAATATAAAAAGCTCTGAGGCTTTTCCTCTATTAATTTCCTTGTAAGACAGCTAACTGATTAAAGCAAAAAAATAAAAATAAAACACTGTAAAGTAAGGTTTATAATATATGTAAAAGTAGACAATATGCCAGTAATACTAGAAAGGACAATGGTGCTAGTAAACGAAATCACACTGTTGTAAGGTTATTGTGTTTATAACGTGGAAAGTGGGAAATCAGAAGTGTCAGGTGAAGCAGGAAGTCCAAAGTATGAAGCAGAAAATGTGAGACATGAGCTGGGAATTGTGAAGTGGTTTTATACTGACTATAAATAAATATTGATAAGTTAAATATTCATATTATAATCCGTATAATAATCACTAAAAACTAAAAATAAAAAAAGGTATAGCTAGGTGAATTTAAAAAAATGGAATTTTTTTCCCCCCAAGTTCTCATTTATTGTGGTTTCCAGCAGAGGATCTTGCTTCAAAGGATACGATCAAAGTAAAGGACATTTCTTCTGGGACATATCTTACATAGATTAAATCTCATTATGCAACTTACTCTTTAGTCTACACTGTTTATAAACTTGTGTTGTATGAACAAATTTAACATAGAAAACTGTGAATTCATTACACTAGATACACTAAGCTCCAATTAAGGTAAGGTGCAATAGAGTCAGACTTAATGGTGAAAGACTGAAAGCTTTCTCCATAAAGTTAGAAAAAAGACAAGGACGTCTTCTCTTGCCTGGTCTACTGAACACTGTAATTAATGGAATCTCTGGCCAGGGCAATTGGGCAAGAAAAAGAAATAAAAAATACCCAGATTAGGAAGAAAAAAATAAAACAATCTCTTATAGATGGAAACCCTAAAGAATTCGCACACATACATACAAAAAACTATTAGAGCTAGTAAATGAGTTTAGCAAAGTTATAGGGTACAAGATTAATATACAAAATCAGTTGTGTTTTTATACTAATGTTAGGCAATACAAAAGGAAAATCCAGAAAATTCCATTTGCAATAGCATCAAAAAGAATAAAATACATGGGAATAAATTTAACCAAGAGAATACAAGACTTGTCCAATGGAAAACTATGAAACACTGATGAAAGAAATTAAAGAAGATCTAAATAAATAAAAAGACAACCTGTGATCAGGAACTGGAAGGCTTAATGTTGTTAAGACGGTAATACTCCTCAAAGTGGTCTACCAATTCGATGTAATCCCTACTAAAATTACAACTGCCATTTTTACAGAAACAAAAAACCAAGCCTTAAATTCATATGTAATTACATGGAGCCCCAAGTAGTCCAAACAATATTGAAAAAGAAGAAAAAAGTTGAAAGACTTGCATTTGGCAATTTAAAACTTACTACAAAACTATTGTATTCAAAGCTGTGTGATATTGGCATACAGATAAACAAATAAATCAGTGAGAACTGAGGGTCCAGAAATAAACGCATATGCCCATGGCCAACTGATTTTACATAAGGCTGCCAAAATTATCCAATGAGGAAAGAACAGTCTGTTCGACAAATGGTGTAGAGACAAATGGATATTAACATCAAAAGAATAAAGTTGAACCTCTACCCCACATCACACATAAAGATGAAATCAAAATGGATTAAAGATCTAAATGTAAAAGCTAAAATTAAAAAACTTTTAGGAGAAAATATGAGGGTAAATTTTTATGATCTGGGTTTGTCAATGGTATCTTATAACACTCATTGTAAGAACAAAATCATGAGCAACAAAAGAAAAAAATAGATAAATTGGTCTTCATCAAAATTAAAAACTTTTGTACATCGAAGGGCAGTACTGAGAAAGTGAAAAGACAACCGAATGGGAGAAAATATTTATAAATTATATATCTGATAAGGGTCCAGTATCCAGAATATATTTTAAAAACCTTACGACTCTATGACAAAAGAAAATTCAATTCTTTAGAAAACTGACAAAGGTTTTAAATAGACGTTTCTCCAAGGAAGATGTACAAATGGCCAACAGGCACATGAAAATGATGCTCAGCATCATTAGCCATTAAGGAAATGCAGATCCAAGCCATAACCAAGAAAGTGTGGTATTGTTAAAAGAATAAATACAGAGACCAACCAAACAGAATAGAGAACCAAGAAACAGACCTACACAAATACAGTCGACTGATCTTTGGTAAAGGAACAAAGGCAATTCAATGAAGAAAATATCATCTTCTAATAAATGGTGCCAGAACAACTGGGTATCCACACGCAAACAAAGGAACCCGGCCACAGGCCTCACGCTTTTCAAAAAATTAATTATAAAGGGATCACAGACCTAGGTGTAAATTGCAAAACTATAAAATATCCATCAGAAAACAGTGGAAAATCTAAGTGACCTTGAGTTCAGTCATGAGTTTGTAAAGTCCACCAAAAGCATGACCCATGAAAGAAAAAAGACAGTAAGTTGGACTTTATTAGAATTAAAATTTTTTTGTGCTCTGAAAGCCGCTATTAAAAGAATCAACAGACAAACCAAAAACTGGGGGAAAATTTTTCAAAATACAATATCTAATAAAGGATTTTTATCCAAAGTGTACAAAAGGTTCTTAAAACTCCACAAACAAACACTTTAAAAGTGGGCAAAAGATCTGAACAAACGCCTCACAGAAGAAGATATGCAAATGGCAGATAAGCATAAAAAAAGATGTCCAACGTTATATGTCATTAGAGAATTGCAAATTAAAACAATGAGACACCACTACACAGCTTTTAGAGAGGCAAAAATTTTAAAAATTTAAAAAAACACCTGATAATACCAATGGCTGCCAAGGATGTGGAATAAAAGGAGCTCTCATCGATTGTACTTGAAACATCTAGGAGAGTAGATATTAACTGTTCTCACAACAACTATCAAAAACAAGATAACTGTGATATGGACGTGTTGATCAGCTTGATTGTGATAATCATTTCACAGTGTGTATGTATACCAAAACATCACATTGCACATGGTAAATATTTACAATTTTTATTTCTCAGTTATACCTCAATAAAGCTGGGAGAAAAACAGACCATAATGTGGCTCTGAAAGCTATCTTATTTTTTCTTTATTGAATTAAAATTTAAAGCAATGAACTGTCATTTATTACTGGTGAGAAATCTAAATGGCAAAGCACTTTAGAAGACAGTTTGGCAGTTTCTTACAAATCTGAACACAGTTTTACCATACAGGCCAGCAATCATACTTTTAGGAATTTGCCAAACTGATTTGGAAACTTATATCCACACAAAGATTGAATATGAATGTTTATATCATGTTTACATCATAAATCATGTTGTATCATGTTTATATTATAATGACCCAAAACTGGAAGCAACCAAAATGCCCTTCAGTATGTGAAAGGATAAACAAACTGGTATACCCATATAATGGAATATCATTCAGTAATAAAAAGGAATTAGTTACCACATTATGAGAGAACGTGGATGAATCTTAAATGAATATCACTAAGCGAAAGGAGTCAGTCTGAAAAGGCATCCACTATGATTCCAATCATGGTATATGACATTTTGGATAAGGCAAAACTATGGAGACGATAAACCCGTGAGTGGTTGTGGGGGTTCAACAGAGGGAGCAGGGTTGAACAGGTGAAGCACAGGGGATGTTTCAGGGTAACGAAACTCTTCTGTATGATACCGTTGGGATGAATACAGGACACTATACATTTGTCAAAACCCACAGAATGTTACAGCAGGAACAGTGACCTTGGCGTATGCAAATTTTTTAAATAATTTAGGAAATCAGGAGACCCCAAGATGAAATGCAGAATATGACAAAGTAATTAACTGTATTACAAATGTATGAAACAACCTCACTGAAGGGGCTGGGGGAGGAGGGTAAAAGGTTCTGACCTAAGTAACCTTGAAATGAGTATAAGCTATAGGGCCAAAGGCAAAATAAACTGTACATAAGCACTGAGCTCTGATTGATAAAGTCATTCCCAATGTGATTATGGCTTAACAGTTCTGACGCTGCTAATTATGTACATTGGAATTGAATAGTTAAGTAAATGGCTGGTGGATGATAGGATTCAGGTTTCTTATTGCTGGAGCACATGGTTACAGATAAGCAAGGGGAAGAGGCTAGAATGATCCACGTGGTAATGAATTAAGAGTCGGGACACCAATGGGAACTCATGTTTCATATAGTTACAGTTGGCTACCTATACAAATATTTATAGATATGTGTATATACACAACTTGGCAGGTTAGTATAAACACACGTATTTCCTTGCTCTGTCTGCTGAGAAGACCTAGAAACCTCAACATCCAGCACAGACAAGCATACCTAGCACTCAGATCTTAGTTTTTAATGCTATTCGCCGATTAAAGGAGCCAGTGTTCTTTGGAGAAATGACTGATTCTATGTCTTAGGAAGGAAATATACAAGATAAGTCTTGAGCACCTTGTAGTGCCAGAAAGTAAGAAAGTCCTCCTTTTAAAAAAGAAAAGGAAAGAAAAAAGTACACAACGAAGGATGTATGTCAAGGAGACACAGAAGCCAAATGAATGAGAGCCCAATGCCCAAAGCCAGAAAAATTTCGGTAGCAAGACAAATGAAGCAGTACTGGATTATAACCCAC
Organism: Lepilemur ruficaudatus; assembly: GCA_963574885.1. Taxonomy (NCBI): domain Eukaryota; kingdom Metazoa; phylum Chordata; class Mammalia; order Primates; family Lepilemuridae; genus Lepilemur; species Lepilemur ruficaudatus. The sequence goes on along the minus strand of CAUYRT010010953.1, from coordinate 57,473 downwards.
AGTGTAAAATAAATATACATGAGTCCATCTTGAAATAAATAACTAAACAGGACAAGAGAAAAATCTCCTGTGCAACAGGATTCCAAACAACGCACATGGGTACTGCACCTTCAAAAGGGGGAGCATGAATCCCCACTTCTTAAGTGTGAGCTGCACGTCACGGCTGCGTTTCAAAGAGTACAGTATGGAAACGGGAAAAAAGGGTAACTTTACAGTGGAGAAACCTGGAACACACTACCTCAGCCAGATGATCAAGGTCAACATCCACAATGATAAACCACACTGACTGTATGTACACTTCATAAGACGTGATGAATATGGCCAATTACCTCTGTGGTTTTCCTTTCAAGAATACATAATACATAATCCCAGGCCGATCAAAAGAAAAACATCAGACAAATCTCAATTGAGGGATATTCTACAAATTACATGCTCAATGCTCATCAAAGACATTAAAAATCTATAAGTCTGAGATGCTATCACAGGCAAAAGGAGTTAAGGAGACATGACTACTAAATGTAATGTGGTATCCTGGATCGAATCCTATAACAGACAAAGAACATTAGGCAAAACTAAGGAAATCTGAGTGAAGTATGGACTTCAGTTAACAATGACGTACCCTGTATCAAAAAATACATCACACTAATGTAAGAGGTTAATAATAGAGCAAATTGGGTGTGAATACATAGGAACACTTTGTACTATCTTTGCCATATTTCTGTAAATCTAAAACTGTTCTAAAATAACACATGTATTTTTAAAATGCAATACAATTTATAATCACATAAAAAACACAAAATTCTTAGAACTAAGTTCAACAAAAGACATACAAGACCTCTCCTCTAAAAACTAAAATTCATTTCTGACATAAATTGGCCTATAAATCAATATAATCTCAATCAAAATCTTAGCAAAATTTTTTAAAATTTGTCTAGCTGATTTGTCTAAAGTTTATACACAAATTTAAAGAACACAGAATTCTAAAACTATTTTGAAAAGGAAGAAATAAAATCAGAGGACTGTTACTATCAGATTTCAAGACTTATTATAAAGCCACAATAATCGTGAGAATGTGGTATTGGCGAAAGGACAGGCACATAGATTAGAGGAACTGAGTAGATAGTTCAGAAATAGACCTACACAAATTTGATAAATTGCTTTTTTTATACAACTGCCAAGGTAATCCAATAGGGGAAAAGTAGTCTTTTTATAAAATGGTGCTGGAACATTTAGATATTCATATCAGAAATAATTGAACTTTAATCCTTACGTTTTGCCATACACAAAAACTAATTCAAAATGAATCATATACCTAAACTTAAAAGCTCCAACTATAAAAATTCTGGAAGAAAACAAGAGACAAAATACTCATGACCTTGAGGTAGTCAAAAATATTTTAAACAGGACATAAAAGATTAATAAGAGGACAATTTTATAAAATATGGGTAAATTATTTGAAGAAAACACATGAAAAAAAGAAGACACACAAATGGACAATAAATACATGAAACGATTTTTACAACATGGGGAAAAGCAACATGGGGAAAATCACAATGAGATGCCACTACACACCAGCTGGAATGAGCACAATTAAGAAGACTGATAATACCAAGTACTGGCAGAGCTGTGGAGCAACTGGAACGCTCATGTATTGCTGGTGGACGTGTAAAATGAAACAATCGCTTCAGGGAAAAATTTGGCTGCAATCACCTATTGCTCCAGACTATTATCTCTTGTCTTACTTACTGCCTTGGTCTCCTATGGCCTCTAGTTTCTCTTCTTGCAATTCTCCCCTTAGGTATTTTACCTAAGAAATATGAAAATATACGTCCACCAAAACACTTTCACAACCATATTTACAGCAGCTTAATTTAAAATAGCCTTAGACTGGAAGCAACCCAAATGCCCATCAACAGGTGAATGAACAAACAAACTGCAGTATACAGGCGGAGCGTCCCTAATCTGAAAATCCGGAATCTGAAATCCTCCAGGATCTGAGTCTGTCCAAACTTTTTGAGTGACAACATGATGCCACAGAAAATTCCACATATGACTTCATGTGTTGGGTCACAGTCAAAATACAGGCGCAAAACACACAGTTTATTCAGCATCCCCAAGAGAAAAAGACCCTCCCAGCTATTCAAAATGCCATCTAGCCGAATGCCATCTCATTCCTGGAGAACCCATTTCCTGATCCCTCAACTGCTTCTGATACTTCTTCTTACCTAAAAAAGTAAAACAATAAACTATGGTGTACAGTATACTTTTAATCAAAACACAGCATTATAGGTAGAGACCGAAAGCCTGTTGCTATTTGTCGTGGCGGTTGTCTAAGAGCTGCTGCAGGTAGGGTCTTCTGGTGGAGCTACTCTGCTGATTAGTTATATTCTGAACATACTATTTTTCACATTGTTAATGGTATGTCATATTTTTTAGGGTCAAGTATTTACGTGTAAATAAATGTAAGAAAATTATTGCTCATCAGTAGCATATAAATTCAGAGTCAGTAATGATGGTGATGCCAAACAACCACAGATTGTCCACATGGGTGGCTGAGATAGTGATACCTTTGCTTTCTGATGGTTTATTGCTCAGAAACCTTGTTTCAGGCACCAAGTTATTAAAAAATATTATATAAAATTACCTTCAGTGTTTGTATACAAGGTGTCTATGAAACATAAATGAATTTCAAGTTTAGATTTGGGTTCTATCCCCAAGATATCTCACGTATTTGCAAATATTCCAAAATTCCAAAATCTGAAACACTTCTGTTCCCAAGCATTTCAGATAAGGGATACTCAACCCATATTTATGCAATGGAATACTACTCAGCCAAAAAAAAAAACCAAAAAAATCACAAAAAACTACTGATGCACATAGCATAGATGACCTCACAAACAGTGTGCTGAATGTAAGAGGAGAGACACAGAAGAGTGTACATACTGTGAGATTTCATTTATACCATGTCCCAGAACTGGCAAAACTAACCCCTCAATGACAGATAACAGGCTGACATCTGTCTGCTAAGAGGAACAACCAGTTGACTGCAAAGGACCTGAAGGAACTTTCTGGAATGATTAAAACATTCTATATCTTAACTGGGGTGATGATTACATCGGCATATGCATTTTTTTCAAAATTTGTACATTGAAAATGCACATTTTATTGTATAAATTACACCTAAAACATTGATAAATAAATGTTTAAAAAATCCACTGGGGGAGAGAAATGCATGGAGACAGCAGGCCTTATCCCTCCCATGTGCCGTGTACTCCGCTAACGTCTGAGAATCCTGTGGCAGGAAATCAAACACAGTCCCTGCCCACACTGGCACCACGGGTAGTGAAGTGAGTGAATAATTAAATACAGTGAGGAAAACGCTCTGATAGGACTTATCCAGGTGTTATGAGAACACGGGAGGGGTGGCTAACTCTTCCAATAGGAGGCCTTTAAAGGGGAGGTGACAGCCAGAGTTCCGGAGGAAGAAAAACTCCGAGATGCTAGAGGAAGGAGAGGTAAGTGGTCACAAGGAAGACAATGACAGGCAGAGGCAAAGGAGCCGAGAACAGCACAGCACCCTTGGGGAGCGAGTGGAAGACGGACAAAGGATGAGGTAGCAAGGGACAGGAAACACGGACACGGAGGTGTGGGGCCAGGCCCCCGTACATCAGAGACTGCGGATGTTCCTCTGGAGGTGATTAGGAGGCATTAACCTGAGAAGAAAGTTGTCGGATTTTGAATTCAGGAAGCTCACGGTGGAAACTACAGGACATGGATTAGAGAAGGAGCAAGAAGAGAAACCAGAGGAGACAGGAGACTAAGACAGTAACTGAGGCAAGAGACGGTAATAATAACCTGGAGCAGCAGGAGGGCGAGCAGGTGGTGCCTGAGAAGGGGCCGCGCTCAGCACCTGCCAAAATCCCTGACGCAGGCCACAAGTGCAAGTCCACTGTCTCTCAAAATGAAATTTGTCCTAACATCTCAACCTTCTCCGGCCATTAAAAAACTAACCTAGTATATCCAGCTACAGAGCCATTAAGTCGCACCAGAGCCTCGCCGCGATTAGAAAGGAAGGGAAACACCACCTCCGAGCGTTAGCTCCTTCAGATTTCCCTTTATGCCAACAGACTTGGCAAGAATTTCACAATAGTGTCCCCGCCATGTTCTTGGGTATTACATGCCCTCCTACAGCATGTTGGATGGGAAACTCTCATTACTGACCGTGCCCTTGGTTTTTCTTCACAGTTGATTGAAATTCCTGTGCACACCGTAGTTGCCCGTGAATCCGGAGTTGACACCTACTCTTGCCATTCATTTTTCTCCTACATCCCTGGGACCAGGCTAATTCTCTTTATCCTAATGAGATCCGGAGTGCAGAGCTGCGCCTCTCTATTTAGCATCTGGTGGCAGCTTGGACAAGAGGTTATCCCTTCATGTCATGGCATGTTTAACTACTCTGACAAAAACAGGGACAATGGGCGCTCATGCTGAATATTTAGTGGGGGTGGAAATGACCCAAATCATCCTTCCCCTGAGAGTTCTGAGAATGAAGACACAATCTACCACAGCTTAGATGGCAAGTGTGGTCATGACTTCACCTCCAAGTTTCAAGCATTCATCCATCCAAGAAACTATTACTGAGCCCTGTGACACTGTACTGTGTACTGGGTCATCAGAGGAGGGGACAGGAGGAGATAGTTCACATGTCCCCACCTGAGCTCTCTGAAGACACCCAGGTGCTTCCCAGCTACCGTGAAATGTGGCGCTGGCTGGGATCTGTGGGCGCCCTGGTATGTTGGCAAGCGAGAGCAGAGAGGCCCTTCTTCAGTCAGGGAACTGCAGAGGAGAGGAGTCATTGCTCCGACCTCCTGGACTCCGGGAGAGGCCAGCAAGAGTGTGGACGTGCCCTTCCCCTCACCTGAGCTGCTTCACCTGTACAAGTGCCCTCCTTCCTCCTCGGGAGCCTTATCTCTCTCTCTCTCTCTCTCTTCCTCTTTATCCATCTGGACTCAGCTCTGACTGCACCTCCTCCACAAAGGCCTTCTGATAATCCAAGGCGGAGTTAGATACTCTGTCCTTGGTACTCTCCCAGTTCTTGTATGTCAGGAAGAAGGTGGCACTGTAGCGGGGCTGACAGAATGGGTGAGATTCTGGAAGCATTGTGTGTACAAAATATATACGGGGGCCAGGCACAGTGTGAGGTCTTGGAGGGGTGAATGCAGTGGTCACTTATTCACTCACTCATCACTTAACATACAACGCTGGCTCTGACGAGGTGCCTGGTCAGTGCGCAGCGTGAGAGTCTGGCTGGGGCCCTCACGGACACCGTGCCGGCCTTCACAGAGAGGCGGGCTGGGGAGCACAGGCGCTCTCGGCCGTGTGCACACCGGGCTTTCAGAAAACAGCGACCGCCGCGCCGGTAACCGCAGCACCTGTGTCAGCCTGACCTGCTGGCTCAGTCTCGGGCCGGGCTGGGATTTTACAGCAGATGAACAGCGAAACCTTACAGACATCCGCATACACAAGACAGAACCACAGTCGTGTCCTATTTTTATACACAAACAAGGCTTTTTCTTCTCTGTTCTTGCTATGCCATGGATAAGAATCTTCTTAGAAATTGCATATCTCTGGAACTAATAGCAGGATATATTTTTCTGGATTTTTTTCCATTTATTTCCCTACAGAAAGAAATATTTGTTTCTAAAAGAAAAGAACATCTCCTGATCAGTTATGTATCCTCTGGAAATACAGATGAGCTGGATTATTCCGACCAAGTTGAGTGCTGCAGTATTTATCATGGTGGAAAAAACACTGAATATGATTTCTCTTTGAGCACTAGTCAGAAAACCCAGGGAAGGGATTTTCATACATCCGTATCAATTCCTAGCACTGTGGTGCCCCAAATTTGGGTGGTTTTGACCTCTGCCAAATTTCGTTTTAGCTGTTTTCAGCCTCCTGTTCAATGAGTTATATGGCTTCTTAATCTTAAATAAGTGAACTGGATGCAGTTTTCTTTGGAAGGAATGTGTGCTGCTTTTTGAAACAACAACTGGTTCCCGGGAGGCTCAGAGAGTGAATGGTCAGAGGGAAGAGGCTGTGGGTCTCCGGGCCCAGAGCCGACCTTGCAGCACGGTTGCGGGTGGAGCTCAGCAGCCACTGCCAGGCACCAGGCCAGGCCAGGCTGTGGAGGAACCGCCAGCAGGAGACTCTCAGCCTGTTTTCATCCAGCACTCTGACAGGTCCAGTGACCTCTGTCCCCAGTGGGAAACAAGCAAGTGCCTGCCTGGTGCAGGAAGACGGGCAAGGACCTGGAGAAGCTCCCGTGGGCCGAGCGCCATGAGAGAAATGAGCACAGGGTGCCGGGGAGGAGGGCACCTACCCCTGCCCAGGGAGGGGAGAGAGGTGTGGTGAAAGGAAGAAGGAAAAGGCAAGACTTAAGCCTCAAAAGGCACAGGGAAGAGAGGCAGGTGAAGAGAGCTGGTGACATTCCCAAGAAAGGAAGCAGCGTGTGCAAAGACGCGGCGTGTGAAGAGCTCATGTGGCAAAGTGCAGATCACTCCACGTGGCCGAAGTAGCGGAGGCCTGAGCAGTGTGGGGAGCAAAGGGGCTGACAGTACTGTGGGTACCTGCTACACACTGAGTTTAATCACTGCCAGAACCCAACCAACAAACAACTCTAGAGTCTTTCTGGGAGAACCCGAGCAAGTTACTGCACCTCCGTGAGCCTCAGTTTCCTCATCTGTAAAATGGGGGTAATAACAGCAGTAATAATCACAATACAAGAGTCCTGCCCACATAGACTTGACATTCTGTAAGTAACACATGTATTAATAATACGGTTGGCCCAATGACGAGCACAGTGTAAGTCCTTAAAATATTATAAGTGTCCTGTCTTTTACTTTCCATCACTACTATCATTATTATTGCCCTTTGCCTTCTTTCAAGAGAGAATGTTCTTCTTACCAATTTGTATTTCCTAAGCCCCCCTCAAAAAATAAAACCCGTATAAAAGCCAATCAGATTATTCTAGCTTTCTTAATTCATGCCACAGTGTGAAAATATTGCTTTATGTGACTATTTCAGTGATAATTAGAAAGCACACTTGTTTCCCTTTTAGTTGGTAAAGTAAAGACATCCATGGGGATAGGGCATGAACTACAGAGAGTAAAACTATTTGTACAAAGAAACTGACCCCTATAAATTAACAAGAAAATTAAATGAATCGGAAAGAACTTCCCATGTTCCCCCTGAATTTTAAGGAAATAGTCTGGCCATCTGATACTAACCAAAGTCATAAATAAAATATTAGCAAATGGAATCCAGCTCTGAGTTTAAAGAATAAAAACAGAGGTCAGTGCCAGAGCAGTTCCATATTAGGAAATGTGTTAGTATAATTAACCATATCAATATATGGAGCGATAACAGGAAATGACCGTTTTGATAAGGCCACAGCGTTTCTGTTGAGTGGCTGAGACGGAAGCTCTGACTGCGGTGGGCCCGGGAGTGACCTGGATGAGGAAGTAGAGACAGCGGTTGCAGGAGAGTCTTTCAAGGCTTGTGCAAAGGGGCACAGGAGAGAGAGAGATGGGCTGGGAGACAGAGACAGAGGATGGTGTGTGTGGGGGGGGTGTTTTCAAGGGTCAAATATTAGAACACATGTACAGCCTGCAAGATAGGAGCCAGCTGTTAGGCAAATATGTCAATATTAGAAGAGGAGAGAAGCGGGTAGGGGAGGGGAGGAGGTGAACCATCCAACTCTCAGCGAGCAGTGTAAGTGGTCAAGAGCACATATCTGGAGGCAGACTGGCGGGTTTGCATCCTGTCTCCTTCATCATTCACTATCTGTGCGACCTTGGGAAAGTTATCTAACCTCCCTGAACCTTATACCCACACCTGTAAAATAAAAATACTAATAGTGCCTTTCTCATAGAGTTGCCATAACGATTAAATGAATTAATATTTATAAAGTACTTAGAATGGTGTCTGGTAGTATCTATTAAATAAAACAAATAAAATCAATGTCTTCTACTAAGCGGTACTTGGTATTCCTGATCCTTAATACTACTAAGTATACAAACGATACTATATTATATTATGAAATAGATATCATTTCTTTCTGATGGAAAAAGATGGAAACAATGAATTGAGAAGATGCCAGACAACTGGAGGAAGAGTTGAGATCAAGAGTTGCTAATGCTTCCGGGCACAGTGGCTCATGCCTGTAAGCCTAGCACTCTGGGAAGTCAAGGCAGGAGGATCACTTGAGGCCAAGGGTTCAAGACCAGCCTGGGCAACATAGCAAGACCCCCATCTCTACAAAAAAATAAGAAAAATTAGCCAGGTGTGGTGGCATGGGCCTGTAGTCCCAGCTACTTGGGAGGCTAGGGTGGAAGGATTCCTTGAGCCAGGAAATTGAGGCTGTAGTGAGCTATGATCGCACCACTGCACACCAGCCTGGGCAACAGAGTGACACACTGTCTCTAAAATAAAATTTCAAAATTTTTAAAAATCAGGCGTGCTGACACCACCTCCAGTCATCAAGTCATCATCAAAAGGAGGATTTCCCCAGAGTGTTGAAAACAATGAGTCAGACAGAAACCCCACATTGCCATTCGCCGCAGGAACACATCGGCCACTGTAACCAGACAACGGGTGTACGTGAGTGGAAGGCAGAGCAGATGGAGCAGGACTGGGAGGAGAGAGCACCCGGGAGGAGAGCCAGGAGGCCAAAGACGAGCCTTCATGTTTTCTTCTACAAACTTCAGTATTGTTTGAATCTAGCACAACGAAAATGTGCTAGTGTAATATTTAGGTGGTTAAAAAAATTAGCAAAGTACAGAATGTTGCCATCGGGGGAAACTGAGCAAAGGGTCTCTCCATACGCTTTCTCACAACTGCACGTGAGTCTGTAAGAACTCAACAGAAATGTCAATTTAGAAAAGGATGGTAAAGAAGAACGTGCTTGCAGGAAAACCTGACACGGTCTTCCTGACCGTGATTCCTGCCGCCACAGCAGAGTGGGGCACACGTCACATGTGGAGAAACTGAGACAATGACAAAGAACACAGCTCTCTGTGCAGGTGTGTTGTGCTGCGCGGGGCGGGGCAGGGGCCAGCACGCAGTCCCTCCAGGGCCTGTCGGCACACACTTCACTTCAGTCTCCTTGCCGTGGCCCGTGGTCTTTCTACAGTTGTTCGGCTCAGAATCTTGGTGTTGTCAGCGTGCCAGGAACTGACCGGTACTCAGAAGTGAACAAACAGGAGCCAAGTTCACAATCCTGACAAATGAACCTAGTTGCCAGCACAGCCTGAATGCCACGAACACGGGTTTTATTAAGAAGTAGCCTTGGGTTCAAAGTCCTCTGTTGCCACTTACTACCTGTGTGGCTTTGGCAATTTTCTTAACCTCTCTGGGCCTCTTTTTCCTCATCTGTAATAATTAGGTTACTGTATCACCTAATATTTGGAAGATGAAATGTCAGGAGACTTCATGATAAACATGATAGACTGAATAAATATATTGATACCTACTCCTCCCCAAAATTTTTAAAGATGGCAGTTAAGGAATAAAAGAAATAACAATATTCAAGGCTGAAGAGAACAGAGAGCAGACAAAAGGGGAGAGAGGCATCAGCAATATCTTGGTATGTAGGAAATTGTTAAAGGAAAGTAATGGACCAGACTGAACGGAGGAAGGTGAAACCTAAAAGTGTCCACCCAGCCTTCCTTGTAAAATCCAAGTATTGAAGAACTGAAAGAAATTTTAGCAATCAAGGTTTGCTTTCTAAAATGGGGGATTAAGACCCAAGGAAGGACAGTGACTTATCCAGGGAGACAGGGCAGCGGGTCGCAGAGCCAAGACGACAAGTGGGTCTACACTTTCCAATTCAAATTGGAAAGTGTAGACCCTTTTCTCATGTTTTGCCATCAGGCACTTCTCATCCCTTGACTTGGCGTTTCAGAGAGAGTTTCCAGTGCGCTGACCAAAATCAGGATTTTCTGTTTTTCTGAGTCTGGGGCTCTAGAGACCTGAAGGAGGAAATGAGAGCTACTGAGATGGGAAGGAAGGAAGAAGTCTTGGGACCCAGGAGGAGCCCCGGGGTGCCTCTGTGGCCCATCTTAGCAATCTGTTTGATTTTTCCAGAAAGTATCTGCAAAGGCAGAGACGGGTGCTCTGCAGAAGACAGTAACATGAAGGAGGCCGCTCCTGATCTTTTGAAATGAGTGGAGGTTCAGAATGAATTTGCTGCTTCTCTGGTCCCAGGTGACAGCGCTGCTGGAAGCCTGAATGAACCTCAGCAAATTAATCTCGCATATTTTATGGGTCCTGACTGCTGTATCTACAGCATTCCTGGTGTTGATTGCCGTCTCTGCTATGCAGGGGGGATTTGTTTTATGATGATTCCAATTACAGATAACTGTTATACCCGGAATCACACATCAGCTGCTTGTAAACCAGAACATAATATGAACACCGGCTGTCAAAGGCCAAGGGCTGATGAGAAATAGCTCTGTTTCTAGAGAAAGTTCTGTTCCTTCCATATTTGTGTGCTTTCCTGTGGGTGCTGTCTCTGCTTTGGATTTGGAAGGGCAAAGAAATGGAACATGACAGTGTTGCTGCTTTATGTTCCTTTCTGGTTTCCCACTGGGAATAGCTGGAATTTTAATGTGTATTTGTTGTGCAGACTTGGGCAGAGAGAAGCGACCCTGCAATCCTGACACCCTCAAGATGAATTCCCTGCATTACATAACAGGCTCTTGGCTTCCTGCTGGTGACCCAGGACACCTACAAATGATGCCCAGAAACACCAGGGGGCGGTATGGAGAGACAAAGGGCCACGGAGCTTGCAGGCTGCCTGGGCCAGAGGCCTTTTCACTTGTCATGCTTGGGCTCCCGAAAGTCAGCCTTCCTCTACTGAAGCCATCAGCGTGTGCTAGTCAAGGACAGCACTCTGAGTATCTCAGTTTGAAAGAGACCAGACCTCAGTGACGGCTCCATCACTGAGGCCTAGAGCATCACAACTGAAAAGGAGCAGGTGCTAAGGACGACCTCTCATTTCACCGAGGGGAAACCGTGGTCCAGAGCAGGTAGGGTCCTCCTCAAGGTCACAAGGAATTGGAGTCTCACCTTGGACTAAAATCTGACCTTAATGCTCCGAGTTCAGTGCTAAGTTTGGAAACCCTTATTTGTATTTCTAACTGGTCCCCCATACCAGAGTCTCTGAAAAGGCACAAGGTGTATGAACTTGCTCCTACTATCACATCTTCCATCCCTTCCATTTCTCACAGAATACCATCTTAAAGAATGCCACACTGTCGGGTTCTCTTTTCCGTTTTAAAAAGCCGGTGGCCAGCCCTGCAGCTCTCCCACCCGGGAACGACGGTTGGCAGGAAGCCAGAGGGACAGACAGCCCATCACCCTCCGGCACGTGTGAGGACAGAACACACTTGTTTCCCTTCACCTGCCTTCGCACAGGTTTCACCCTGCACACATCAGCCTGAACCCCTCTCAGCCTCTGTCTTTCTGGTCCCAAGAGTACTTTCTGCATTTTCCATTCCAGAGCCCTGGCATGAATCCCACACACTAATGTAATTGACTTTGATTTTTATAAAGAAAAATAATGTCTTATGCAGATTTGTGGGGATCCCCATGGAAACCAGGAATCCACATCCTCACCAACTTTTGACCACAAATCAAAGTTACCATTTTTATACCTAAATTATTAGAGCATAAGCCCCATTTATATAAGTCTCTCTAGCAAATTCCCAGTAACTTCTCCAAGCTCTTCCTGTTAGACCCCCTTGTCTGGCCAGACACAGCTGCCTCTTCCTCCTGGTCTCCGCTGGTGATGACATCATTCCAACTTTGGGGTGAGGGTATTGTGTTTTCTAATTCCCCATTGCACAGCTGGCATGTTAACAAGACAGCACAGGTTTAGGGAAGGGCAAGTCTCCCCCAAAAGTAATGACATTCTTTTGGAGCTGGCCATTCTAAAGGCCCTGTCTGGGGCTGGCTCACTTAGCATGTATAGAGCAGCTAGCTGGTCCTTGTTCATCTCCCAGCCCAGCTCAGAGGGCAGGGCCCAACACACTGCCCTCACCAGGATGCCCCAAGCATCTCCATGCCCATCGCCTCCCAAACCCATCTTCACTTGCAGCTCCAGATTAAGGATACAGTCCTTCTACACCTCCATCCAATGCCAGCACCCTTCTTGCTCTAGAATTAACTTCTTCCCAGGTTGACAGTGGAAACCTCTAACTTCCTCAAGAAGCCACCTATAAGTAAGTGCAAAAGAAAGTTATAATAGCCAATAATAAATTTAGTAACATCTGGCCTCTTACTACAAGTGTACCCTGCCCGGTTCTTCTTCCCTTAGGTTGAGTTCTCTCCAGGAGGCTTCTCAGCCCCTTCTCAAGAGAGCATTTTCGCCAGTTCACTTACCAATCTAACAGACATGAGTCTGACGCCCAGTGAGCATTAAGCTTAAGTGCCCTGACCCAAGCAAGTCCACTCTAGAATATGTCCATTCATCTGGAGAGCTCTTAAATTTCTCAAGCCCCAGCTGGTACCATATACATGCAGTCTGAGCCTCAAGGAACTTAGAATATAAGAAACACCACAGATAAAACTTCACATACACCTATTCAAGAAAAGCATCAGGAAGACATCTCTAAGAGAAGCAACCTCCAGCACAGCCAGAATACTCTGTTCAGCACTGGAAGTAGCAGCTGTCCTGGGCCTGTAGTTTCACACCCAGCTTCCTCCATTTCTTTGGTGAATATAACTTTGCCCCCTTTATTGACGGGGTCGGGGTGCCCTTTAGTTCCTGCCTGGATTGACCAGGAAATGAGCTGATGGGGAGTAATCTTTCAATAAAGACAGTACATATGGGAACATATGTCGGCTCTATAAACCAACAATCTCCACCGTAACCCTTAAATGATTATTTCCTATATTTCCTCAAATGCTCCATGGGGAAGCTACCAGTAGGAGGGACAGAGTGTGATGATGGAAATCAGACCTGAGGAAAAGCAAACACTAATTCCTTTGCCTCTCTTGCCAATGTCACTAAATTTATTGATGGCATAATAGGTAAGTTTGGCTTTTAGCCAGTGCTGCCTTCTGAACAAGCGGTGGGTGTTGGGGAAGCCATAAAACGTTAATTGCTCTATGCGCAAGCTCAGGGCCAGCTGTCCCGTGCTCCTGTGCCGATCTGTCATCTCAGCCCCCGGTCCCACCCAGCGACGAAGAGGAATAATGAACGCTGACCTCTTCAGGGGCCGGCAGCTCCTGTCTGCACAATTAACATTTATAATATGGGCCTCACGTTATGTCCAATGCTCTGGAAGCTCCATTCCCCTGACAGAAGCTGAGGGTGCCTGTGTTTCTTAGTATGCAGAATGAAGCAGTGGTTGGGCCCACGAAGCCAACAGTTCCCCAGGGACAGAGAGCCCCATCTGTCACTGCTGAATCCCTAGCCCACTGCTCAGCCCCCAGCACTGAGCAGAAACATGACAAACAACCACAGTCCTGCCCCTCTGGCTATTGCCTGCAGGTCTCCCCTTGGCCCTAGACCCGCTGACACCTGCAGGGAACCACAGATACGCACGAAGCCTCAGCCAGACACCCCACAGCACACACGCACGCAAATAGATACAGGCACGTTCACAGCTATCCCCACCCACAACACATGCACACACTCGCAGCTCACACACACTCGAACACACAGACAGCTTTACCTTCACAGCAAGATTTGGGGCTAGAATTACCGTCGCTTCTCTCATCAGTTCGACGCCGCACGTTGCTGGTGAAAGCACGGCAATATGCACAGGGCACGGAAGCAGTTATGTGCTTTATTTATTTCCCAGTTGCACTGGAAGAGCCAGTGGAGTTTTTTTTGGCCAATCTCTTCGTTTTAAAGGCCATAAAACCAAGGCCCGGATGGGAAGGGGAACTGCTTAAGCGAATCAGAGATGGTCAGGAATAAATCAGTTCTTTGCTTCTTAAGCTAAATGGTCCTAAATGCAGATGTCATCTCCAGCCATCACGGCCACCATGGCTAACCTGATAATGAAAGAGGCCACCACTTGTTGAGCGTCTCCCACTTGTCAGACACAGGACTGGGCCCTTGACACGTTATCTCTAATCTCAACATCAACACGGTAGGGTACATATTGTCATCTCCATCTTAGCACTGAAGAAATCAAAGTTCTGGGAGGCAAAATATTCTATTGAACCATGTGAAACTGAAAATATTCAATCATTTTTGTCTGATAAAAATGGAAAATCAATAATTTTCCACGAGCCTCAGAGCAGGTGGGAGCTGAGCCATGCTGTGCCCCCGGAGCCCCCACCCCTCTCCTGCAACCTCCCCGCATGCCCGGCCAGGCTCCCAGCTCCTCTGAAACCCACACTGGCCTGCCAGCCAGCCTGCTCTACCATCTCACCTGGCCCATCATGCCCACCCTCCACCCCGCACGTAGAATCTCCATTGTGGCTGTGCTCTGTCTTTTCTGATCTCAGCTCTCTTGGCTTTGGAACTTTTCCTCTCTCATCAGGTCTCCCATCACCCCTTTGACGCTTCCTTTATCCACGAGGACACCTGTACCCACACGTAGCCTCCCCTGTGCACACTGGCCCAGACGGCTCCTCTCCTCCTGGGCTGTCTACCCTTTTCCTCACTCAGAGCCTCGTAAGCACTCAGGCCTCACATTTTTGCAGTTTACTTTAAGCACGGATACTGCCTTGGCTTTAAAAATATGTCCACAAAAGTTTTAATACTCCAGTTTTCAGGAAGTTACGCTTAGCTCCCCTGCTCCTACGTGCAGGCTGGGCTGAGGGACTGGCTTCCAACAGGGAGAATACAGCAGTGATGGGATTCCACTTGTGAGATGAGGTTATCAAAAAAAGAAAACCTGCCGCTTCTAATTGCATTCTCTCTCTATCATGGATCACTTGCTCGGGGGAAGCCATGGCACGCACGGCCCTACAGAGAGGCCCACATGATGAGGAACTGAAGGTTCTCTCAAACAGCCACACGAATGAGCTTGGAAGAGGAACCACCAGCCCAGTCAAGCCTCAGAGACTGCAGCCCTGCCAACAGCGTGACTTGAGAGAACCCACGCAGAGCCACCCGGCTAAGTTGCTCCTGGATTCCTGACCCACAAAAAAACTTTGAGATAATAAATGTTTGTCCTTTTAAGCAGCTAAGTTTGGATGAACTAAATAGCTAACATGGGCATCTTTGGCTTTACGTGGCAGAAAAAGGCCACCCCTGTACTGACACTCACTTATTGCAGATGGGCCTCCTTATCCGTTCTCCGTGATTATTCCCCACACGGCCTCCTCGGCTGCAAAGGGGCAGGGAGCGCCCCCCTCCCACTGTCTTTTCTTGGTGGGTGCAATACCTAAGCTAATGAGTATTTTCAGAACTAGCTTGTCTTTAGTTCTAGTTAGCTATAAAGCAAACAAACCAATAAAAAGTGAAACTACAACATTTCCAAAGATATGATGCACCTGTCTGATATGAATATAAGCTGCCTCAAAATTACTTACATAGCTACAGCACCACTCATACAAAACATCTCCTTGCTTTGTTCTTGATCTCTGGTGTCTAGCTACACAATGAGAATTTTCCAGTCTACTGAAACGCATGCTGACATTACAAGCATGCCAGAGTGGAGACAGAGACAGAAGACTTGAATGTCAGAAAATTGGGTTTGATTCTCAGGAGTGTGCACCTTGCCCTGTGTGGGCAAATTACCTGAGACGTTTATGCAGGGATAAAATCCCACAACTATGAACATGCAAGGCCCTCTGGGTTATTTGGTGGCCATGGAATTCTGTTGAATAGAATGTGATTTAATGTAAGTGGACTTTGAACCCGTGCTGGGAATTCAGAGGCTCTTACCACAAGAGCGCTCTCTGATAAGGCAGCTTGCGCTTGCTTTAGGCCACTTGGAGGGATGCTCCTGGTATTTTCTCTCTCGTTTGCTTTGTTCCTTTTGTCCCATCCCTGGCTTACACTCCCTCACCTGAGTGTTAAGCCACTCCGGTCTTTTCAGAAGAGCTGGGGACTAGTTTCATAACTTGTGGCAGGTCTATCAAAACAGCTCACAGCAAATGGCTTGGCTGTGGGTCCCGTGGCTCCTCATTCTTGCTTAATCTCAGTCCCCAGCCCTGGCCTGCACCCAGGTGCACAGCTCATAGTCGTGTGCATCTTCAGGAATTCAGGGTGCAGGGTGGGAGCTGACATTAAAGATCCACCAGGCCTCAACCTGTTCTCACGATGGGAGGGCACTGAGAGCACTGCCTGGCTCCAAAGTTAAGCCTCTCCAGTTTGACAGCCCCCAGGTCCACGGCTGTCAAGACGGAAGGCTGACCTGTAAAAGAGGTGACATTGTCTAAGGTAAGACGCAGCTAGAGGAGGTCACGTGAGGTGGATAAAAGCAAACCTTAATTAGAGAAAATAGCCTGTTAGATTTGCTTTTGCAATTGCAGATAAGGGCACTTCGAAACACGGCCTGCACGGGCCTCCTCCGCTCATCAATTCCACTGACGACACGGATTTCTGAAGCAGCCAACTGGAAATGTCATCTGTATTTCAAGAAAGCAAAATCGGCTTTCTTCACTCAAATTTGGTGATTTAGTGTCGGCACACATGCTAGAGCATGAAAAAGAGCAAAACAATTTGAGATCAAAGCCTGAAAGCACACAGATGATGAAAGAAAAAGCAACTGGGCCCCTATCAGGACACCCTTGACTGCCCCAACTGTTAACAAACTCTGGGATCTAGCTATGAGATTTCAGTTTTGTTCCATGACCTCTCTGTGCCTCTGTTTCATGGCCTGTAAAATGGAGATATTAATAGAATCTTCCTCATAGGGTGACTGTAAGGATTAAATAAGATCATACACTAGAACAATTCCTGGCACTTACGAAGCACTCAATAAATAGCAGCTCTTGTAGTTGACATTACTTTTATCATCACCCCACTCTGTCTCCGCTGGCAGATCCACGTCATAGTCATAGCGCTGCTGCGTGAGCATGGGGTCTGCACATTAGGATGAATCCGGTGTTTAAAGGCATCAGCATAGAAGGCCTGGTACCCCAGCTCTATGGCACAGGAAAGGTTTTATCAGTTGGGCCAGGATGTTCTGAGTCTGTTGCAGAAAGCTGCTTCTATTCTGATCAAATGAGTATTATTTGTGCATTCTTTTGCCTCTCTGTCCTCTGCCATTCTTTCCTTTCAATAAATAAAACATTCCAGATAGTCTTTCTTTTTTTTATTTCAGCATATTACAGGGGTACAAATGTTTCGGTTACATATATTGCCTTTGCCCCACCACCTGAGTCAGAGCTTCAAGCATGTCCATCCCCCAGATGGTGCACATTGTACCCATTAGGTGTGAATATATCCACCCCCTCCTCTCCCCTCCCACCTGACCGACACCTGATAAATGTTACTACTATATGTATACATAAGTGCTGATCAGTTAATACCAATTTGATAGTGAGTATATGTGGTGCTTCTTTTTCCATTCTTGTGATAATCCACTTAGTAGAATGGGCTCCAGCTCTTTCCAGAATACAAGAGGTGCTAGATCGCCATTGTTTTCTGTGGCTGAGTAGAACTCCATGGTGTACATGTACCACATTTTATTAATCCCCTCATGTACTGATGGGCACTTGGATTGTTTCCACGTCTTTGCAATTTTGAACTATGCTGCTATAAACATTCTAGTGCAGATGTCTTTTTTATAGAATATCTTTTTTTCTTTTGGGTAGATGCCCAGTAATGGGATTGCTGGATCAAATGGCAGTTCTACTTGTAGCTCTGTGGGGTATCTCCATATTACTTTCCATAAAGGTTGTGCTAGTTTGCAGTCCCATCAGCAGTGTATGAGTGTTCCTATCTCTCTGCATCCATGCCAACATTTATTGTTTTGGGACTTTTTGATAAAGCCATTCTCACTGAATTTAAGTGTTATCTCTTTGTGGTTTTGATTTGCATTTCCCTGATGATTAGAGATGTTGAGCATTTTTTCATATGTTTATTGGCCATTAGTCTGTCTTCTTCTGCAAACTTTCTGTTCATGTCCTTTGCCCACTTTTTAATGGGGTTGTTTGATTTTTTCTTGCTGATTTTCTTGAGTTCTATATAGATTCTAGTTATCAGCCCTTCATTGAATTTATAGCATGCAAATATTTTCTACCATTCTGCAGGTTGTCTGTTTGCTCTCATGATAGTTTCCTTGGCTGTGCAGAAGCTTTTTAATTTCATCAGGTCCCATTTATTTATTTTTGTTGTTGCTGTGATTACTTTTGGGGTCTTCTTCATAAATTCTTACCCTAGGCCAATGTCTATAAGAGTTTGTCCAACATTTTCTTCTAGAATTCTTATAGTTTCATGCGTTAGGTTTAAGTCTGTTATCTACCATGAGTTGATTTTTGTGAGAGGTGAAAGGGGCAGATCCTGTTTCGGTCTTCTACATGTGGCTATCCAATTTTCCCAACACCATTTATTGAATAAGGATTCTTTTCCCCAGTGTATGTTTTTGTCTGCTTTGTCAAAGATTAGATGGCTAAATTAGGATGGTTTTATATCTGGGTTCTCAGTTCTCTTCCATTGGTCTATGTCTCTGTTCTTGTGCCAGTAACATGCTGTTTTAGTTACTATAGCCTTGTGGTATAGCTTGAAGTCTGGTAAATGGATGCTTCCCAATTTGTTTTTGTTTTTTTTTTTTTTGCTTAAGATTGCTTTTGCTATACGTGGTTTTCTCAGGCTCCATATGAAGTGTAGAATTATTTTTTCTACATCTGCAAAAAATTGATGTTAGTATTTTAATAGGGATTGCACTGAAGATGTAAATCACTTTGGGTAGTATAGACATTTTAACAATGTTGATTCTTCTGACTCATGAGCATGCTATGGTTTTCCACCTGTTTATATCCTCTGCTATTTTCTTCCTCAGTGTTTCATACTTCTTCCTGTAGAGGTCTTTCACCTCCTTAGTTAAATATATTGCTAGGTATTTTATTTTCTTTGTGGCTATTGTGAAGGGTATTGAGTCTTTGATTTGGTTCTCAGTTTCACTGCTGTCTGCATATAGGAATGCTACTGATTTGTGTAACCTGAGACTTTGCTGAATTTATCAATTCCAACAGTCTCATGGCAGAATCTTTGGGATTTTCAAGGTATAAAATCACATCATCAACAAAGAGCAATAGTTTGACCTCTTCTGTCCCCGTTTGGATGTCCTTGATTTCCTTCTCTTGTCTGATTGCTTCTGGCTAGGACTTCCACTACTATGTTGAATAGAAGTGGTGATAGAGGGCAACCTTGTCTGGTTCAAGTTCTAAGTGAGAATGCTTTCATTTTTTTTCTGTTCAGTATGATGTTGGCTGTGGTTTTGTCATATATGGCTTGTATCATTTTTAGGTAAGTCCTGTTATGCCTAAAGCATTGTTATCATAAAAGGGTGTTGAATTTTGTTGATTGCTTTTTCTGTGTCTATTGAGAGGATCATATGGTCTTTGTCTTTACTTCTATTTATTTGCCGAATTACATTTATAAATTTGCATACATTGAACCATCCCTGCATCTCTGGTTGAAGCCCATAGTCTTTCTGAATGGAGAATCACTATTTCTCCTCTAGGTCTCAATCTACCTCTGTTATGACTAGTTTGCATTAATTGTAACATTTTCCTACAAAGGGGTTCTTTTGCTTCCTTCTCTTCCTAGTTCTTTCTGGGCACTATAGCCCCCCAAATTTTACTATCTTTCTTACAAATCTTTTGCCAATAAAAATTTTTTGGAAACCTGCAGAATTATCCAAATTCAATTTAGATATTTCACATGTTCAACATTTTCTTTTATGAGTTTGATGAAGGCAATTTACTGTGAGGTTTAGTATTGTTGTTTATCCCTACTTAAAATGGAATGAGGAAAAGATCATCCACAATGACTTAATTCTAAGGAGACTTGAAAAAATACAGATATCCTTATATACAATCCTGCTAGAGTTTAGGCTGATCATGGGACATTACAGTACAACTTCCCAAGGAACCCTGTTTGAGATTAGCAAAAGCAGTTGAGCAACACTAGGAATAATAGCTTTAGTCATTTTTTCAAATGATATTTTTCATTATTTTTAAAAACTGTCCTTATAAATAAATAGATTATCCTACTTACATTTATCCAAGGGATACTTCAAGCCAGATCAGACTCCCATATGAATTGTGGACAATGAATCCACTTTCTCTGAAATGTAATCCTAACATAAATTTGGTCAGACCAAAGTTTCCAGCTAATACTGAAAGAGATCTTTCCATGTGCCAAATTCCTTATACCTACTGCACCATTAGGTTTTCACAACAGACCTTTGAGCTAGCTGTTATGTGAATGAGGCATAGGTCCATTTACTTATCCATGTACCAGAACTACTAAGAAATAGAGTTGGGATTTTTTTATTTTTTTTTTTTTTTAGAAATAATTCAACCTGAAAAGCAGAAGCCACTCTAGGTACTTTAAGAAGAGAGGGATTTAGTACATAGAACTGAGTTTTTAAAACTACTGGGAAGGCTGGAGGAGCAAACAGGGGTCATGGTGCAACCCACAGATGAAGAACTGCAGGGAATCTTCACCCACTCCAACGCCGGCACTTTTCTGACACATGCTCCTCTGCTGCCACCTTCATGGGCACTGCAGTCACCAGTTGGTGTCACTGGTGCCAAGACTAGATGAAGTTCATTTCTTCTTGCCTACACCTAAGTGCCCAAGTATTCTCCCACTGGAAGAACCCAAATGAGATCCCTGCTGAAAAGAATCTGGAAAATGAGTTTACAGAGGACCAGGGGGCTGATAGATGGAATTCAGGGGACTCAGAAACTTGGATGAGGAAAATAATATTACCACTTTTACTAGCCTCTTGCTGAAATTTAGCATATATTTCAATTATGAGTATAGGTAACTATCCACAGAAGAATAAACAGTACTGTGACATTTTTAGCAACAGAAGTCACAAGTAGGCATCCATAAAGAAACAGATGTATTACTACATCACAAACGTATCATTTTTTTATGTTATTATAGCCAATATCATTGGTTTCTTAAGAAATCTTATGTATATTATTTTAGTCTTTTAAAAGCATTACTCTGAAATGGAGTTCATGGGCTTCACCAGATGCTGCATGGTCTATGGCTTGTAAATGTTAATTACCCTTGGCCTAGAAGTGTATCAACACACAGAATCCAAGATATGAACCCCTTCTATCAGACTTTCAAATCTATGCTTTAATCATCACACTCTACTGGCCTTTGAGAGTTAGAGAATGCTTTTAGGTTTTCTGGATGCCATCAAAAACCTGAGTGTTCCCAGCTTGCTTGGCATTGATGCAGCCTTGGGAATCCCCAGTGAACACAGCAGGAGCAGTTTTTCAAGGAGAATATCAGTCTTTTTCAGGGGATGTGGGCAGGAGTATCATCCTTCATCATCTTTGAAGAATTTTCCTTTTCCCCACATTTTGCCATTTCATTTGCAAGGTACCTGTTACAGTGACTTCATTAAAACTTCTCTAAACAACATAGCTGACTCCTTTCTTCATCAGGCAGAGTAATGATATGTGCAAAATAAAATGTTTAATGTGTTTAGAATAAGAAATAAAGGTGTTATCCCAAGATGTTTTTCCATTAAATATCCAACTCAATGCTTATGTATAGTATTTTCTTTTCTGACAGGGCTTCCATCTGTGAGTATGACTAAAAATTTGGATGATCTGTTTGTCCTCGTGCATCTGAGAATGACAGAACTAGGAGACCTCATTTACCAGATAAAGAAACCAAGAGAAATATTGTGTAGTAGTTAAGAGCTTGACTGTCAAGTCAAATGGGCTTGGGTTTGAACCCTCATTTTTTCATACTATTTGTGTGACAACGGGTTCAGATCCTGGTTGGGGAGTCAGAGGATCACTTAACCAAGAGTTCATCACCTATGAAGTAGGAAGATGTTATTTGTCAAGATGTTTTCTTTTCTCATATGAATGAGATAAAACATGTGAGATGACGAGCACATGCAATGAATATCATTAGCACAGAGGTGAGACTACTCAAGGTCATGAGATGGTACAGAGCCAGGTCTAAGACCCATAGATTCTGGCTCTTTCTGCATGTTCTTTTCTGTGCAAAGACCTTCTATGTGACTGTTTTCTTTTCTCTAGGATTTATCTGGGCAGCTGGTAAATTGCCTGGCCCCTTTCTAGCTTGTGCCTATGGAAGGAAAGGTATAAAAACAGCATGTTTATATAATAAGCAGAGGCCCCATAAGTTACGCTTGCTGCTTCCATCACCAGAAAATGAAAGAATAATAGTAGGCCAGCCAAAGACAGACATCAAGGAAGCTTTCAATCTTGTACCTGCTAGTAATCTGATTTTTAGACTCTAATCTCCCTCTGATAAATTGGCTGCTCCCTTTTCACATCTCTGCCATCCATTTGCAGCACGTGCACAGCCAGGTCTTCCGTTCAAATTATAATCATCTTTGGCAAACTCATTTCCAGGTGGCTCAACAGAATTCTGAGAGATGACACGTTCCAAAGTCATCCTGTCATTCACAGGGAGCTCCTTATCCCACCCACTGGGCTGAACTGTGTCAGAGGAGAGCATCTCAGACATAGTCCGTGTGCTCAGAGATCTCGCAGTACAGAGAAGAGAACAAGCAAACAGGTTGTGACAAGACAAACCCAGGATTCTAATGAGGTACATGGACGGAGTTCTCATCTTAGTGGAAGAGGCAGTCATGGAAAGCTGCCTGGAGGAAGTCACTCACACTGAGGAGTAGCTCAGCAGGTAAAGAGAAAGAAGAAGAAATGTCCAATGAAGAAATAGCACATTCCAAGGCCCAGAGGTAAAAGAAGTAGAGTGGGTTAGAGAAAATAAAAATTAAAACTAAGAAAATATCAACAATGTTAAGATCACAGAGACTGAAAGGAGAAATTGCCAGAGACGAGGTGCAGAAGTGGGTAGAAGTGAGGTGTAAAGGGTGTGAGCTAAGGAATCTGGACTGTTTCCTGAGGGCAAAGGGATGCCATCATCAGGCTTTACACAGAGCAAACACCAGCCTTAAGAGGAGAGCGGTGGGGAGAAGTGGGCTTCAAACTTGGGGCCCATTTGGATTGGGAGGCCAATCCAACAGAGCGCTTTGGACTTTTATGATAGAGTCAGTCTGGGAGGCCAAATGCCCCACCAGCCTCACCTCCCATGTAACTTTTAACTCTCTTCTTCCTGCTACTGAGCTCTAATGGTTTCAAATGGTCACCTATGTCCTCATCACATCAGCTCTATCCTTCCCTAGCATCTTCAGTGGTTCCCTGTTACTTGCCAAACACCTTGGCCTGCTTGGCAGATGAGACCTTCCTCCACCTGGCCCCACCCTCTTTTTGAGCCTCTTTTCAGTTCATGAGCATCATGCTCTCACTGAACTGATCTCCTGGCATCTCTTGCCTCTATGACTTTATCCCTGTACTCCTTTGCCTAGAATAAACTCCAATGTTCCAAACTCCGCTTGGGCCATTCTTAGCCATCCTTCAAGATTAGCTCAGTGCTCATCTCCCATGAAGTCTGTACTCATCCTTCTCTGACCCTGGGTTAGCATTAATCTGAACCTCTCCTGTAGCACTTATCACATCCTATCATGTATGTTTTCTTATGTCCTGGTTTTCTGTCCCCTGGTAAATAGTTAATTCCTTAACACAAGGATCATGTACTTTGGATGAGGGCCATTTGGGATCCTCCCCAAGACCCTAGACAGAGGAGATACTCCAGCAAATTGGAATTTACATGCTGTGAGGTTCCGGGACTTGTGGACGTTCAATAAAATCTTACATCTTAGATTAAGAAAGTTTTCTTTCTTTTTCCCTTAACACCCGGTTTTATGCTGCACTGAGGTAGAGCCAGTTATTTCCAGAGTGGAAGGACCATCCTTGCGAGCCTCTAGTATAGCTGAGGAACCAGTGATGAGCACCCACTGGCTGCTGGGGTCTGTGTGAAACATAGCAAGGGCCTTCAAAGAGACCACTGGGCTGGACCTGGCAGCCTCACTGCGTATTTATCTCTTAATGAGGACGAACCATGCAGGAACATGACAGTATTCCCACTGACGGTGCCTCCAACAGACTCCCTGCTGGAGGGATTGACCAGAGGTGCGGCTGGATTTCTACTGAGCCATCCACTTAGTTTCCTGAAAGCTCTTGGTTGCTAAAGGCAAGAAAGCAAGTCAGGATTTGTTGACTCAGCCTAGGGTGCCAACTATTTCAGTTTGCCTGGGACTCAGGGCTTCTAGGAATATGAGGCTTTCAGTGCTAAATCCAGGACAGTGACAGACAAACCAAGACGAGTTCGTGGTCCTAGCTCAGCCCCGTACAGGTGCACCGCTCCGTGCTAGGCCCCAGGCTATACGTTAAAGAAGTGGCAAAGACACAGTCACTGCCCTCAAGCATTTCAGAATGTAGTGGAAAAGACAAACATGGAACCAAAATAAATCCTGGGACCCCATGGAGTCCTGTCTTGATTAAATGGTGAATTCAAAGAAACAAGTGCAGCAACTAAAAGTAATTAAAGTCTAATTCTAATCCCTATTTATGTCTCTCAAAGAATATCAAATGGGATTCAGAGGAGTTCACATTTTTTATCTCTTTTTCTTAAATATCTCTGTTCTACCTTCTCCCTGGGCTATGAGGCCCTTCTGCTCATACTGCCTCTCCAAGATTTCCCTGGCACCCTTCCTTCTCTTTTCCCTGAACATGAAATACTATTTCCCTACCAGAGTGCCTTTGGGACCAGCCTTTCCCTGGCCATTCCGGCAAGGCAGGAGGACACAGAGGGAGCCCCCAGGAAGTGTAGCTCTTTTCTCACTGTGATAGCATTTCTTGCAAAAAATTCTGTACCTCTGCTTCATTTCATTCACAAAAGCAGATCAGTTCAAATTGCTCTGCTAAGTGCCGTGACAAGGACAATGTGTGCACAGGGAGGTGTGCAGCCACAGAGGTGGGCACTTAGCTCAAAAGCAAAGCACACACTGGGTCATGGGAACCAAAGTGGGCTCTGTCCTACAGATGTGGGGTTTCTCGCTGTTCTGGACCCAGAGGAGCTCTAACCGTGGACGAGGGGAACTTTAAGTCTCCATATCCACCCAACCCACAAGCAAATGAGCTTGAAAACAATGTGAAATGCACAAACCAAGCCCACGGTGCTCTAATTTTCTGGACCACTCAAGAAAAATAGCTTCTTAAGGGAAATCAGGGACAGAGGTAGCTCAATCTGCAGAAGATCATCTATTTAGTCACTCTGATACTCAGAAAAGAAAGCAACTCATCCAGATCACATGGCTGATAAATGGCAAAGTCAGGAGATAAACTCAGGTCTGTCTGACTTCCAAGCCCATGCCTTTGGCTCTTTTGCCATGCTGACTTCCCAACCCAAGTTTTGGAGAATATGCCTTGAAGAGTTTGTCTAGGACCCTCACTTAGCACCTGCCTCCCCTGGAAGTCCCTCAGAAATCTGGGGCTGTGTCTCACAAGAACCTCTGGGAGCTGCAGAGGAGAGGCACAGCCATGGGGCCAACCAGCCTCCACCTGGTTCCTTGCAGGCAGGGTTTTAGGCCAGACCCTGTCATCTAATAATCAGCATAAGCCCCTAGTGGAGGGTCCATGTGGGAGCCAGCAATGTCACTCTCACTGAAGCAGTCTTCTTCCTTTCAGCCACCTTGCTAATTACTCACAAGAATGCCTCCCTTGTAAAGCACTCTCTGTCCTCATTGCCAAGTGACAAAGAGAACCGTAGGTCCCCAGAGCCTTCCCCATCTGGCCAGCTCTCCTCCTCAGAGGAAGGATGCCATCTCTGACTCTGAGGACAGCTCCAAGCAGGGGCTCAGGCCAGGACAGAGGACAAGACGATTCCCCGACCTAACACTGTAACTGTGTCCAAGGATCAACAATAAGAATAGTAAATATAACAATGAATGTATTATAATTGTCATTGTAATAGAAACAGGAACTAACATGAATTGCAGGAGTAACTGCGTGTAGGGTGCTATCTACGCAACCTACGTACACACGTACTCCACGTACCTATCACCACTGCCCCATCTGTCAGGATAAACAGAGGACAATTCAACATGTCTTGCCATCTTCCCAGGCTCCACCCAGAAAGTTAAGTGCAGATACCTTCTGTCCCAGGTTGTCCCCAAACCTACCTGGATATGTTACCCATTCCCTCCCTAGAACTTACTCCCGAGAGTCACGGGACCCTTTCTAAAGGAGCAGCACCAGTGCTTATTTCTATGGCCTTCCCTCCAACTCTCCTCTACCAGCCCAGAAAATCTTTTATGGAACAAGAAAAAAAAACTGATTCTCATTGACCTTATATTCTCTAGACCCTGACTCCATTCGAGGCAAAGACTTTTGGAATCCCAAATTCCTAAGCTCTAGAATCCAAAAGACTTTTCTATCAAACCGTTTGCACGTTGAATTTTCAAGCATATTTTGAAACTCAAAAGCCAAAACTTGACTCTTACATCTCTCTCTGTTCTGCTCTAACAGCTCTTCCCTGAGGCAAAGAATGCCTCAAGGTCTAGTTTAAACAGGGAATGTGCCACAGGACAAAAAAAGAAAAAGCAGTAGGAACTCAGAGTAGTAAACACATGGAAACAGCATCCTACTCCTTCTGTTAACTTGTCTGATTCCCTGACAGACCAAGCTCTCTGAAAACAATTATTTCATATGTTTTACCAATGCCTACTATATGCTCAATGAATGTTAGTTGGCAATAAATAAAACAGGATTGATTTCTGCTCACAGTGTTTGGAATTTCAAGGAATAAACAATACAATGGACTGTTAAATGGAGTTTGGATTGTTAAAAGAAAAACTTCAGATAAATTAAATTTAACAGAGTTTAATTGAGCAGAGAATGATTAGCGAACCGGGCAGCTCCAAAGCCAGAATAGGTTCAGAGCGATTCTGGGGCTGCCACATGACTGCATAATACTTAAGGACAGACAAAAGGAAAATGAAGCACGGAAGACAGAAGTGAGGTACAGAAACAGCTAGAAGGGTCACAGCTTGGCATTTGCCTTATTTGAACAGGTTTGAAGAGTTGGCTGCCTGTGATTGACCAAAACTCTGCAATTGGTACAAGACTAGGTCTTGTTTACACCTTTAGTTAGGTTACAGTTCACTATGCATGAGAAACTTCTAGGCTAAACTTAAAATATGTAAGGAGCAGCTTTAGGCTGAACTTAATTTACCAGTATGAATAACACAAAAGGAAGAAATCTCCCTGGAAAAGCTATTAAAATGGTGAAGACAACCAAGTGACTGTTCTTGATTCTTCCGCATGACTTTTTTTTTCTTTGAGACAAAGTCTTGCTCTGTCACCTGGCCTAGAATGGTGTCATCATGGCTCACAGCAACCTCAAACTCCTGGGCTCAAGCGATCCTCCTGCCTCAGCCTCCTGGTAGCTGGGATTACAGGCGTGCACTGCCACACCCGGCTAACTTTTCTATTTTTTGTAGAGACAGGGTC
Organism: Lepilemur ruficaudatus; assembly: GCA_963574885.1. NCBI lineage: Eukaryota > Metazoa > Chordata > Mammalia > Primates > Lepilemuridae > Lepilemur > Lepilemur ruficaudatus. The sequence continues at coordinate 29,894 of CAUYRT010010953.1, read as the reverse complement.
TTGCTCTTGCTCAGGCTGGTCTTGAACTCCTGGCCTCAAGTGACCTCAGCCTCCCAAAGTGCTAGGGATTACAGGCATGAGCCACTTTGCCCACCTGATGGCCATATTTTTAAAAAGCACTTATTGAGCAGTTACTATAGGTCAGACAATGTAGATGCTTTATATATATTATCTCATTTAATTTCCATCTTAGATAGGAAAAAAATGAACTCTTCCAGGTCACAGAACTCCTAGTGTTCGGGGCCCCTTTTTCACTATGAGATGGGAGATGCTCTTTCCCCACAGAATGGCTGCCATGCTCAAAGACTACGCGGCTCGGCTGGAGTGAGACAGGGGACGTGGGAAGTTGCAGGAGCTGAGCTTCTTTCCTGGCATCTGTGGCACTGACCTCATTACATTTGCAAGAGAAGAACCTGGGAACCTATTTATCATTTCATTTCATGTTTTGTATAATCAACTCTTGAACTGAGATGAATTCGTGGCACTTAAAATAGGAAAACTGGTAATAATTTCAGGAAGGCTCTTCGAAACCTCATATTGCATTTGCCCTGAGGCTCATAATTTGACTTTCAATCAACACAGCTGAAATACGTGGCATAAAAATTTTATAGCAAAAGGAAAATGTGTGCGCCAAGAGGTAACCTCCTTTATGAGTTAATTATTTACTTTTAAGGGGAAAATGCCGAGATGTAAATCACAGGTGCATTGTTCCTCACATTCTGAATGGAGTACGGAGATGACTACGCTCCGTAAAACCGAATGTAGTCGTTTATCCAGATTCATCCGAAAGCTATTGCTGTTTAGCTGTACTGTCAAATTGGAAACTAAGGAAGAAGCAATTTGGTGCTGGGAAATGACTGTTAGACTTAGCCAAAAGACCCAAGCTCGAGCCAGGACTCTCTCCTGCCTCGCTTGCAAAGTCTTGTGACCCAAACTTGTCTTCTCACCAAGTCTACCCTGGGGATAATATTAATAATATCGACCCTACCTATAGCACATGGTTGCTGCGGGGACCAAATCAGTCGATACACGTGAAAGAGGTTTGCGCACTGTAAAATGCTGTGTCCTTGTGAAAGGAGAGAGGCGCCCTGACAACCAGGCTTGTGTTTCCCGTCCCTCCTGCAGGAACGATGAGAGGAACAGCCAGGGCCTCCAAGTGCTCTCCAAACAGCAGCCCTGCTCTGGGTGGCGAGCCTCAAACAACCCACTGTGACAGGTACTCGCTATTATTCACATTTTATATATAAGGAAACTGAGTCATGGAGACGCTAAGTCACTTGCCCAAAACAGGAAAGTATAAAGCTGGGATTCTAACCCAGGCCATCTGGCTCCGGAATCTCCGCTCTCAATGCCCTTGGTAAGGATGCCTTCCAGTCCACCTCCAGCTCTGCTCAGACATCTTTCTCCTTTGATCTACTGGAAAGCCATGCTTCTTTGGGCCATTAAGTAGCTAAGAGAACATCTCTCCAGAAGAGGGCCTGCCTTGGGATCTGGCACCACCACCCCACTTAGAACTGTATTTACAGATCCTGTGGAGATACAACTTCTGCGCGCTGGTCCTCCCTCCGCCCTCTGGGCCGTGCAGAGCAGGGTGAGCCCTTTGCAAATGGAGCAGTTCAGATCCTGAAGAAAATCCTCAAATCCCCCATGAGCCTTTTTTTAAGACTGAACATTCCAGACACTTCAATTTATCCCATGGGCTGTTCCTAGGATTTTTCCAGATGTTCACCGACCCCCTCTGTGTTTCTCTGATGTTGTCCCCTGGAAACGGGCTGTTGACAACTGGACACACCACCACAGAGGCAGTCTGTCTGGGGCAGAGTCCAGGTCTGCACACCACACACCGCCAGCACAGCTAAAACTCACGCCTGACTTCCGCACACCGCGGTACCTATCTGAGCTCAGCTTCCCTTCAGGCCTAGCGTTTGAAGGCTCTAAGACGTGGGAGCTCTTTCTGGTAGAGAACAACTTGCCTAATTGAAGAAGGCTCAGCCAACTCCCGTCACCCAGAGGTTGATTATTATTTTTAAATTATTCTGCCTCCCCCATTACCTCCTTGGTTCTTATCATTAGCCTTCCTTTAGGCCTCCCTTTTAAAGCTTCTCTAGTCATTTATCCATTCATTCATTCAACAAATATTTATGGAGATGCCACCAAATAACTGTCACTCCAGAAACGGGGGTCAGGAAATATTAGAATTGTTTAGGAGTTCTGAAGAAGGTGAAGATTCACTTTTTTTTTTTTTTTGTAATGCTTTGGAGAATCTGTATAGATCTAATTTATCCAGACTCACTCTCTGCTTATCACAGATATGATCTACTTTACTTATAACAGGAGCTCAATAGTGCTTGCTGAATTTAAATAAAGGTGTACATACGTAGGACGTACATACACTGTTTCAAACGCCTGTTGCAAAGAAGACAATGGCGAGGTGCACCCACCTACTTCGTGGGCGCTACGTTTATGTTTTCATCTCGCAACTACACTGAGAGAGTAACAAGTCAGCTAGTTTTCAAAGAAATGTCTAAATAAAGAAAACCACTTGTCAATACTCTCAAGGACAACCTTTGTTCTGGCCTAGTTGTCGACTTCGGGGAGATGTTGGCTACTCAATGGTTTGCTTCAATAATAATTTCTTTAGATGAAGGGTTTTCTTCAATATCCTTTCTGTTTATAACACTTCTCTGTGAAACAAATCATTTAACTCGTAGCCAAGAACAAAGAGTGGCTTGTGGTTAACTCACTCTGTACTCTTAGAAGAGTTACTAACAAATAAATCATTCTTTTTAGGCCTTTAACAGAGCTTTCCTCTCCTTGTATATACCACATCACTCACCTATCCCTGCATCACACACAACCTCAAAATTCAGTGGCTTAAAAACAACAGCCACGGCCGCACGGCTTGTGTTTGCTCCACATGGGATCAATTGAGACAACACCGTTAGCAACAGAAGATCCTGGAGAGCCTCACTCACGTGTCTGGGAGCTCGGTGCTGGCAGCGGGCTGGACTCCAGAGGCTCCGATACGGGTAAAATTCAGAAAGACAGAGACACAAAGTACCGGAAGTGAGGTCTGCCAAGGAGAAGGAGACAGAGCTCTTTAAACTGAGTAAGTGGAAGAGGAAGGAAGGAAGGAAGATTCCTTGGGAAACATTCACATAACTGCTGCCAAGTCTAAAAGTGTGTGCTTGCCGGTGTGAGGACCCAGACAAGTGAGACCGCCCCTGCCTTTGAGGAGCTTATCTTTCTACAAGACAGTGTTATCTGTGAACAAAGACAATTGTACCTCTTTTTTTCCAATATGGATACCTTTCATTTCTTCTTCTCGCCTGTTTGCACTGCCTAGAACATCTAGCCACAGGTCGAAAAGGTGTGATAAGAATGGACATCCTTGTCTTGTTCCTGTCATTGAGGAAAAAGTTTTCAGTCTTTCACCACTGAGTATCTGATGGTTGTAGGTTTTTTGCAGATACCTGTTCAGTTGAGGAAGATGTGTTCTATTTCTACTTTGATGACAGTTTTTATCAAGAATAGATTTTAGATTTTGTCGAATGCTTTTTCTCATATACTGAATTGATCATATGGTTTTTCAGTTTCAGTTTGTTAATACAATGAATTACACTAAATTTTACACATTAAACCAACTTTGAATTCCTGGGATAAAGACAACTTTGTCATGACGTGTTACCTTTTTTATATATCATTGGGTAATAATTGGCTAAATTTTTTAAAATACTTACATCTATATTCATAAGAGATATCAGTCTGTACTTTTCTTTTCTTATAATGACCTTCTCTGGTTTTTCTATCAGGTTAACATTGGTCTCATAAACCAGGTAGAAAGTATTCCTTCTTCAATTTTCTGAAAGAGTTTGTGCAAAATTGATATTTTTTTCCTCTAAGTATTTGGTAGAATTCACCAGAAAGCCATTGAACATTGACTTTTTTAATACGAAAATTTTTTTACTAAAAATGCAGTATATTGAGTAGAAGTATTCAAGTTATCTGTTTCTTCTTGAATGACTATTGATAATTTGAGTCTTTTAAGAAATTTGTCTATTTCATCTAAGTTGTCAATTTATAGGCATAGAGTTATTAATAATATTCGTGTACTAGGCTTTTAATAGCTCTAGGCTCTTAGTGACGTCACCTCTCTCATTCCTGATATTGATAATTTGTGTTTTCTCCCCCAACCCTAATCAGTCTGCTACAGATTTCGTCTTATGGATCATCTCAAAATACAAGCTTTTTATATCATTTTGATTTTTCTCTATTACTTTTTGTTTACAATTTCAGTGATTTCTGCATTGAAATTTATTGTTTCCTTTCTTCTGTATTCTTTAATTTAATTTGCTCATCTTTTTCTATTTTTTAAGATAGTAGATGAGGTCATTGATTTTTCAGTTTTCTTTTTTCTAATATAGGTGTTTAGTGCTATAAATGCACTAAATTTATTTAGCAGCATCCCACAAATCCTAACGCACTGTGTTTCTATTTTAATTTATTTCAAATACTTTCTACTTTCTTTTTAATTTCTTCCTGATCCATGTATTATTTGGAAGTATGTTATTTAGTTTACAAACATTTGAGTATTTTCCAGAGATTTTTCTGTCATTTATTTCTAATTTAATTCCATTGTGATTATTGAAATACTTTTAAATGTATTGAGACTTGTCATATGGCCCAGTATATAGTTTATCTTGGTAAATGTTCCTGTGTGCACTTGAAAAGAATGTGTATTCTATTGATATTGGGAAATGAGCTGTAAAATTATCAATCAAGTCATGTTTCTTGATAGGGTTGTTCAAGGCTACCATATCCTTGATATGTTGTCTACTTGTTCTATCAATTACTGAGTGGGAGTATCAAAATCTCTGACTATACTTAAGCTTTTGTTTATTTTCCCTTGCAATTCTATCAGTTTTGGCTTTATGTATTTTGAAGCTATATTATTAGGTATATAAACAATTAGAATGTTATGTTTTCTTGATGTATGTAAGTTACCTTCCTTATTCCTGATAATATTCTTTTCTCTGAAATATATTTTTTCTGATAGTAATATTGCCACACTGGCAATTCGGTACACCAAATGGGATTTATTCTACCTAAGATGTCTCAAAATGCTTCCCCAGACTGGCTAAATTAGAATAATTCTCAGGTGGATGTGTTCTACGGGCTAGCCTTTTTAAAGAATTTTAGAGTACACTAAAAGACTTTCAAAGCAAGATCAGAAAAAGAATTAGGAGAAAGAGAAGGAAAGAAAAGAATAAGAAGAAAGACAAAGGAGAAGGAGAAAGAGAAGATAACGAGGAGTGGGGACAGGGAGGAGAACGAAAAGAAAATAAAAGCCCAAATATTCAGGCTTATGACTGTATTCTAAAATCTCTGCCTTGCACATAAAACTTCAGAACACCTCTGCTATCATTCCCCTTGGTCTCTTTTCACAAGTCTACATTTAGTTCTTTAGAAATGCTGAAAATGATTCCTCAGATGTTCATTTTTCTATTGAGTTTTCGAGAGGAGTTATTTATCTTAGGATAGCTGACATAAAAAAAAAAGACTTTTCAAAATACCTTTATCATGATAAGTCATCATACTGATTGGTGTGAAAATAACAGAGGTAGGCCTAAAAGAGATGAAAATACTTACGTTTCTAAATTATAGATTTTTGACAAGCATGGTGTCTCACATCTATAATCCCAGCACTGTAGGAGGCCAAGGTGGGAGGATTGCTTGAGGACAGGAGTTTGAGGACAACTTTGGGCAACATAGTGAGACCCCAGCTCTACAAAAAATTTAAAAATTAGCAGGGCATGGTGGCACATGACTTTAGCCCCAGGTACTTGAAAGGCGGAGGCAGGAAGGAGGATCACTTGAGCCCAGGAGTTTGACGCTACACTGAGCTATGATCGTGCTATTGCACTCCAGCCTGGGTGATGGAGCAAGATCCTGTCTCTAAAAAGAAAAAGAAAAAATTATAGATTTTTTCGATGTCCTTTCTGAGCAAGAGGAACAAAGTTATAAATAAAAGAGAAGTCTAAAAGGGTTTCACAAAGATCCCATTCTTGTCTGCTGGCAGAAATAACAGCTGAACTTCAACAAAACAACATGATTTTGGCAAAGCATTGAATCCTAGAACAGGCAGGACAGATACAGATGGCAGGCAGCACTTCTTGTGACACTGTTAATGCAGATAGGCCTCCTCCTACTACAAATTCATAGAAATGCTTGCTACAACATTCTTTACACGATGTAAAATTCAAAACTAAATGTGAAAAGGAAATCCCCAAGTGCCAGAAACTAATAGGCAGAGCAGTAAGGGGAAGCTACTGCCATGGTAAATCAAGGCAGTGTGCAACCAAACACAGGTTTTAGGGGCTGGAAGCTGGGATTTTAAAACCCACACAGAAACCCAGGGTCACACAGCCATTACAATAGGCATGGCCATTATAGGGATACAGTATCCCATAGCGACGTGGCCATCACAGGACATAGGCTCACATGAGACATCTACATCACAGGGATATAGAATCCTTGCTATACAGAATTTCATTTATAATTACATCAACATTTATTTGGCCATTCTCCAGTTGATAGATATTTGGGTTATTTCTGGTCTTTATTAATACAGACATTTCTGCTATGAAAAGTCTTAAATCTCCTGGTGCACAAAATCAAGCATTTCTTTAGGTTATATGTCTAGGAATGGAATTGCTAGGTCATAATGTACTATAAGTTGTTTACAAAACATGATATTTTCAGATGTTCTCATGTTACTAGCTGATTGATGAAACATGATCTTTACTGTGCTTTTGAATTTGTAATTGTTTGAATACTGATGAAATTGATCATCAATTCATATGTTTACTGGCCGTTGAGGTCCCTCTTCTGTGAAACTTAAACTGGTCCCTCTACCAGTTTAAATTTTGTTCATTTTTCTACTGAGTTTTAGAAAGGAGTTATTTACCATAGATACTAATTATTTGTCAAAGACATGTATTGCAAATATCTCCTCTCATTTTCTTGGTGTTTTCCACTTTATTTGTAACAGTTTTCGGTGAACAAAAATTTTTAATTTCACTGTAGGCAAATAAAACAATCTTTTCTTTGTATTTTGGGATTTTTGCTACCATCTTAAAGATCATAATATATTTTTCTATTTTGTCTCCTAAAGTGTTATGATTTGAACTTTCACCTTAATTTTTCTTGGATTTTAAGAAGGAATTCAAGTATATATTTTTAATACGTAAATGGACCCACTGCCATTTATTTATTGAAAAATCCACCTTTTTCCCACTGATCCACAAAGCCAACTTTGTCTGAAATTAAGCTTCCATATGTATGAAATATATTTTTATTTGGATCCATTGGCCTATTTTTCTATCCATATACTAATACCTCACTATTTACTTCTTTTAACTTTAAAAGAAATCTTGAAATCTTCTAGACCAATCCCTTCCACCATATTTCTTCCTTTGGGAAGTTTTGGCTATTGTTAGCCTTTTGCTGTTCTGTGCAAAACAGAACTTAATGAAAATTAACTTAATTCCCAAAACCAAGCAAAATACACTCCCCACACACAGAGACACACACAAATCTGCTTTTTATATTATTAGCTAAGTTTGACAAAGAACTAAAATACTAACAGAAAGGTGATATGACAATATCAAATTATAGCAAGGCAACATGTATCTTTAGGGATAAAATATGGGCTTACTTAATGATGAAAGAAAAAACTAACCAAGCAGATATAACAATCCTGACCCAGTATAAATGCAACTACACAGTCTCAAAATGCATATGAAAAATTAGTAGAATTGAGAGGATAAATTGATCCAACATCACTGTGGGATATTTTAACACACTTCTCTCAGAAACTGATAGATCAAGCAGTGGAAAAAAGTAAGGCAATAAAAGATTAGAACAACAGAATAAACAATATTGACCCAACAGACACATCCTACAAATAGAGTAAACATTCTTTTCAAGCACATCTGGATAATTCACAAAAATTGACAACGTTCTGGACCATAAAAGAAGCTTCAACCAAGCAATCAATACCAAGCACTGAATTCTCTAACTACAAGGCAATAAAATTAGAAATCAATGGTGAGACGACAGCTTTTAAAAGTCAACACATATCGCTCAGAATTTTTCACAGCTTGCCAACTTTCAGAAAGATACCCTCCCCACTAAGATGACCTGTCCCCTAAGAATTAAAAAAACAAAACAAAAAAAATTAACATTGTAGGCTGTTGAGTCAAGCAGACCCCAGTGGGAATTCCACATCCATTACTTATGAGCCACAGGACCTTAGACAAGCGACACAGACTTTCAGCCATGCTGGGTGTTCACACTCAGGCTGGAAAGTGTCTTTCTCACACAGCTGTGTGAGGAATAACTGAGATAAGACACAGTTCTTGGCGTAGAGCAAGACCATATAGATACATCGAATATTTGGGTTTTTTAAGTTTTATTTGTATTTAGTTTATTATTTAATTTTATATTATCATCATCATATTTGCTTCTCAACATCACAAAGTGAATTTCTCCTAGGTTTTCTACCCTAGCACATGGTGCCCTTTTTCAAATCTGAATCCCTGATTTCGTTTCAAAGATGGCATTACCATGGAAGTGGCCAAGCAAAGTAACTTGCTTCTGGTTTCTTGTACTTGGTTTCTCTGGATGTTCGTGGCCCCCGAAAGACTCCTTTTCCAATTTACACGTTTCGAACATCCAAAGAGGTTGTTCAAATTTGCCCAACAAATTGAATGGACTAATCGTTTTTTTTCTATTGCCCTTGTAATTTCCTCCTTGAAATCCTTTGAAGTCTTCTGTGGATGTGTGGGAATGCTAACAAACTAGCAATAAAGGGCCTTGGGTTAGATTCCAGGTGTGTCTCACTGAACCACCTGTGACCATGAAGAAGTCCATCTGGGAGGGCAAGCGCCTCTATGCCAGGAAAATGCTGAGCACCGCTGGAGGGCTGGAGGAATGTGAAATGGCATTCCACAGCTGGCTGGGCCCCTGGGCTCTACTCTCCCCGTCCAGCTCCCATAGTGCCCCGTGCTCCCTTCGTACCCTGTTGTGAAAATGGGGAGGGGAGAGGGAAAGAGGTGCTTCATGGAGCAAAGTTCAAGAAGATGGAACGCGTTGCATGAAATCAAATCAGTAGGAATCGTGGAGAGGAGAGAGGGCTGTGGGAGCTCGAAAGGCAGGCACAGATCAAGAACGCGTACCTCGGGCAATAATGCCAGAGACCAGAGTGAAGCCCCCAAACAGGTGTCACACGGAGAATAGTTAAAACGCAATGTGCATGTTCATGTAATAAAATACAGTTTGCCTGGTAAAAATCACATCTTCAAAGATTTAGTGATACAGGAGAAAAGCGTGTGCTGGGGTGTGACCGTTATTTTCTTCTCTATTTTGTTCTGTGTCTGTCTCATTTTATACCATAGCCATGTGCCACTTCTAGCATCAGAGGCTGGAGCTGAACTATGAAGGGTCCGGAATGCCAAGGTTAAACACTGGAACTGCCTGTGGTTCAGTCTCCCCCTTCGTGTCATGAACTCACTGGGGAAACAGATCGTGTCTAATTTGTCTTTTTTCCCTGTTTTATGCCTAGAACAGGATCTGGGCTTAGAAGGAGCTCAGAGAATGTCTGTCCAAGAGGACAAATGACCGTATGAATACATGAGTGAAGGCAGAAGGGAAGAGGAACTTGGACTTGGCGAGCAATAAGGTTCACAGGCAAGAGAACGGGGTGATGAGAGGGGTGCAAACAGTGTGTCAGACAAGCACCAATAGTGGGATGGGACCAAAAAACACTTTGTTTTTTCTCCCTCTGTCCTTCTATTTTTTCTCCTTTTTACAGCCTTATTGAAGTATAATTGGCTTGAACTGCAAGTATTCAAATCCAACAATTTGACAAGTTTTGATGTATGTACACCCTTATTTAACCATCACCACAACCAACATAATGATCATATCTGTCGCCTCCAAAATTTTTCTCCCTATGCCCCCATGACAGGCTTTGAGATGATGAGAGTGTGCAGGTCTATCCGGGAGCAGCACTTGTCCAGAAGTGAGGGCAGCAGGACTGGAGAGAAGGAAGAGTTGGGAACAGGTAAAACGTAACGCACCTGTTCCTGTAATAAAACACAGTTGGAACTGTGAGGCTGCGATGCACACACACAGGGCTCCAGCCAAGCTCAGACCAGCCCACGTGGAGTGCTGGATGCGGCACTGCCCTTCAGAACCGCCCGGCATTGAGATAAAGGAGCCCAACCTTTGTACCCCCAAGTCTACCAGTCATGAGAAACAGATGTTCCATAGGAAGACCTCAGCCTTGGCAGACTCCTGTGGCCCAAGGCAATTCCTGGGGAGGGACTCAGCTGTGAGCCTCAGCAGGCAACACCCCAGCAGCTGCCAGAATAAGTACCTGCATCCTAAAGAAAGTCTGGGTGGGCCACGACAGCATCCCCTTCCAGGGTTAAGTAAAAAGGGGTCCAATGGTGGACAGACCTGCTTCCAGCCCTTACGGAGTGGGGAAATCAAGTTTCTCTTTACAAGGAAGAATCCAGTCCAATCAAATCTAAGTTTCTGCCTACATTGTGCCATACAGTACACTTTACATCCATTACTTCACTGACACCCAGTCATATCCCACAGCAATAGAATAGGCGACTGAGGCCCAGGGAGGCCAAGTGATTACCCAAGATCACATCATTAGCAAGCTCAGAGCCAATAATCAAAACGCCATGCAGCCTGGCCCTATTTTCAACTATTGCGCCTCTGAGCTTTCATTTCTACGCACATTTTGTATTCTATTTTATATTGCATATGTTATCTTTTAAAAGGTACTATTTTTGCATGTTATGTTCCAAATGTGAAAATTGGCAGTGTGACACACACTAATTTTATAAATCACTCAATGCCTATATTAGAAATTACCAAAGTAACATTTGCAAAGTTACATGATACTTTGTCACTACATTAGGAAAGGCTATCATTATAGCTTGTAATCCTTGATGGAGTGAAAACGTCCTACAATTAGGCTGACTCAAAGAAGTTGGAAATAGGGGAAAAAAAAAAAAAAAAAATATATATATATATATATACACACACCCTCCACTAGAAAAGAACCTGAGGCCCAGGTACAGAGCCTCATTTCTTATTAACCAGGCAAAGGGCATCATCTATTGAATTATTCTAGTGCCTGAGATGCCAAGCTTGAGCTGTGCAGATACTCTGATCAAACTTGTTATTGTATCTGACAAGGTTCAATCAGAGAAGCAAAACCACTAAAGCAGATTAGGTGTGTTAAGAGATGCATTACGGAGATTTGACTTAGACAATTAGTGGAGTTGGTCAAACGGTCTATGTGATGCTGTTCCACCTGCTTCTGGTGCTGGCGCCTGAAGTTCACAGACAAGGCCGTCAGGAAGAGAAGATGGATATGAAACAGGGGAAGCAAGGAAAAACAGGAACCTGGATGATGAGCTAGAAAGGACGAGTACCTGCTGCCTCCATGCCTCCTACTGCTGCCTCCATGCCTCCTACTTCCGTGGCGGCATCCTGCAGGGGAGGCTGATGCCCTTCACGCTGGGCTAAAGCACACATCTGGTCCAAGAGTCAGAGAAGCTGCAGGCAGAACTGCAGAGGAGCCGCAGGTGAGCTGGCAGATCAGCCACAACCTGGGACAGCGTGCCTCAGGCTGCAGCAGCACCTCATGCCTGGACCTTCTGGGCATCAAGAATACGGCTGCCGCTTCACTGCCATCTGCGCATCTCCTGCAAATGCCTTTTGAGTGGCCCAACAGACTTAGAATTCTGCAGGGAAAGGAATTCTGAGAATGTCATTTTAGCTAAGGTGACACAATACGAAGCTAACGTACCTATTCTTGAGAGTAGATCTAGCACAAGAAAGAAGTGACCAGATGTTCTACCTGAGAAAATGTCACCTTAAATCTGCTTAAAGGTTGGGGTTGGGGTTACCCTAACCCTAACCTATCGAACTCACGTAGGCAGAGACTTGGGTTTTTTCAAAGAAATAGTGACCAGTTATGAAACCTGACACTTTTGTCACTGCTTTACATCCACTGCTCTAGTTAACTCACAAGGCTGGTACCGATTACGACCCCTATTTTACAAGCAAATGCACTGAAGCTTAGAGAAGTTAACTTGCTTGCTTAAAGCCACACAATACATTTCAAATCTGAAATGCAGGTCTCTCCGATTCAGTAACTCCTGCCTCTCACCAATTCACTCTACAGTTAGCGACAAAATGATAAATAAAAATCATTAATAATGAATTTAAAAAGAGGTGTGATCATTATTTTGATCACAATACCTAAGTGTTTCTGGGTCACTGGTTGCAGAAAATCTTCTCAATTACCACCTTTTATGAAAATCTGGGAAGAGCCAGACTCTCCCTCCTTGCATTGATGCAGCCCTACGCCTTCCCGGGCAGACACTAAGAAAGCGAGTCAACACACACAGGGAATTAGATCCGGAAGGGAATCAAGAGATGTTCTATCCCGACAAATAAGGACGGAATGAGGAAGAGAAGACAATAAAAAGTCCAGGAAGAAACTGAGAGAGCAGGATCACTGGTCTGAAAAAGGGAGTGTTCATCAGAACGAAGGCGGGAAGAAGAAGGCACGTGAGCAGAGGAAAGTGCACAGGCATCGTCAAAACAAAGAAAGCTTCGTCCAGAGTCAGGACTGGATCAAGGGCAAGTCAGGAATTTCAGTGAGGGCCAGGCACAAGTCTCGCGTCACTCACTTGAACCTCTGTCAGTCTGCACCGTCAGGACCAAAAAAAGGACCACAGCTTGACTAAACCTTAGACAGGTTTCCCCGCCCCCTTTCCATTCCTCCACCTTGCCCTTTTTACAGCATTTACTTTAGAAAACTGATCGTCGTAAATCCTTTCTCTGCTCCTTGGAGATGTAAATCTTTTTAAAAGCCTCTTACCGGTTTTACAACTCTAGAATGTCTTTCTTAAGGACCTGGGAGCCATCTCTTTGAAATGTAAATACTTCCCTGCTTACTATGGTTTGACTTATGATTTTCCAACTTTAACGATGGTGGGAAAGTGATATGCATTTAGTACAAATTGTACTTCAAGTACTCATAAAACCATTCTGTTTCTCACCTCCAGTACAGTATGCAATAAATTACATGAGACATTCAATACTTTATTATAAAATAGGCTCTGTGTTAGATGATTTTGCCCAACTGTAAGCTAATGTAAGGGTTCTGAGCACATTTAAAGTGTGCTAAGTTAAGCTGCGATGTTCAGTAGGTTAGGTGTAGTAAATGCATTTTTGACAAGATATTCTCAACTTACAGCAGGTCTATTGGGACATACCCCACTGTAAGTCAAGGAGCATCTGTATCACGGGAGAGAATACCGCTATGTCCCAGTTGCCGTCGGAAGGCAGGAGCCTAAATTCCACGGGCGTCTTGCCCCAAGTTATAAAACTACCTCCTGTCAAGAAAATACAGAAAGTTTACTTTTCCACTGGCTGAGGCCAGTTAGCAAACACAGTTGGTTTACAATTCCCCCACCCCATCTCAGCTCTTAAAAACTTTCTGGCCCTTTCTTTCAGTGGAGTAGAGCTCAGACTGGGTTCTGACCCTCTCCCCTATTGCAACAGCCTTGAGTAACGTTTTCCTCACCTGTTTAACTTTGTCCAGCACAATATTTGCTTGAAAGCCAGGAGCCCAATATGAAATGGGCAGAAGTTTAACTTTGCCCTACCCGTGGAAAAAACGTTTACTATTCAAAGGAAGACACCTTCATCAACCAGAAAATGAGGAATTCAAGGATTTAGGAGGCCAAATTGAGAGAAAGATGGCATAGAGGGTGAGAGAAAAGTCTTGGGAGTTAACCAGACTCAAATCTGTGCCCAGCATCCTCCTCTTACTGTTCATATGACACTGGGAACATTATTTAACCTTATTTTTCTCTATGCCATGGCAGAATAGGGATGGTAATAAGATTGCTGGTTGTGTTGAGAATTTAATATATGTGCCTGACACTTACATGAATAGGGTCTAACTGGGAACAAAGAAATGATTCTAATTATTTATGCAAAGGGAGTTTTTTCCTCCTGACTTCTTATTTTGAAATATTTTAAACCTAAGGATAAGTTAAAGAATAGTACGACAAATAATCACACTCCCTTTATCTACATTCACCAATTGTTTGTACTCTGCCTCACTCCCACTTGAAAATAACTTATAGACCTCATGTCTAAACACATCACTCCTAAATACTTCAGCATGCATCTCCAAAGAGGAAGGACATTCTCTTACAGAACTTAAATACATATCACACCTGAAGAGAGTCAATAATATTATCTGGCATATTTATATTTTTATACATCTTTTTATTTCAGCGTATTGCTGGGGTACAAATGTTTAGGTTACACATGTTGCCTTTGCCCTGCCCAGGTCAGAGCTTCCACGTCTTTTATTGTTCTTTGTTTTCTGATCCAGCACCCATTCAAAGTTCATACACTTCTTCTGTTCTTCCTCTTTTGTCTTTTTAAATCTAGGCGAGTTTGTATGTTTTTGTGTGTTGTCTGTTTTTAATGCCATTGACCTTTGTAAAGATTCCAGGCCAGTTATTCTACAGAATAAATCAGATTCCAGATATGTCTGTCATTTTCCTCATTACTAGATTCAGGTTTCCCAGTAACTACAGAACACGCAATCTTTTCAAGTATACGTGGAGCATTCACCAAGATAGGCCAGATGTGGGGCCATAAAACAAGTATCAAAAATATCAAAGGACTGAAACCTTACAGGGGATGTCCTCTGACCGCATTAGTATTAAATTGGTAATTAATAGTAATAAGGTATCCAGAGAATCTCCAGATATCTAGAAATCAAGCAACACACCCAAATAATACATAGGTCAAATAAGAAGTTCTGAGAAATACTGGAAAATAAACTGAATGATATTAGAAATGCAACATCTCAGAATTGTCGCATGCAGCCAAGCATTGCTTAAAGGGAAATTTAAAACTTTGAATACTTACAGTAGAAAAGAAGAAAAGTCTCAAATCAATAAGCTAAGCTACAAGTTAAACCCAAGTAAACAGAATGAAGAAAATAACAAATGTGAGTAGAAATTGGTTAAGGAACATCAGATGTGTCCATTGTAAAAGCACATTTTTCCTTTTACTCCAACTGAAACCATACAAGAGAAAAAAATCAACAATCAAAATCATTTGAGAAAAATTAATAAAACTGATAAACATTCACTGAGACTGATCAAGGAGAAAAATAAAGACACACTTACCAATATGATGAATAAAAAATGGTGCACCACTGAAAAATCTACTTGTTTATGGTAAGAGAATATTATGAAGAGCACTGTGCCCGCTGGTGCTAGATTCACCAACTGTTTACACTCTGCCTCCCTGCCACTTGGAAATCACTTGTAGACCTCATGCCGAGATACATCACCCCTCAATACCTCAGTAGCCATCTCCAAAGAGGAAGGACGTTCTCTTATGTAACTTAAATACATTTTCACACCTAAAGAGATTCAATAATATTATCTGACATATTTATATTTTTATATATATATATATTTGTTTCATTTCAGCATATTCCAGGGGTACAAATGTTTAGGTTACATACATTGCTTTTTCCCTGCCCGAGTCAGAGCTTTAGTGTGTGGGTGTTCAAATGAAATGAACAAATTCCTCAAAAACCACAATTTACCAAAACTGACCCGAAATTTAGAATTAAGTGTTTTTGGCAAATACACTAACTAGATGATGTTTTACATTTCTTATTGTATTATATTACCTCAGGAGGCACATAATTGGATTATGTGCCTTGATCTTAGAAGCGCCAGGCTTGATTACTTGATTAAGGTGTGGGCCATCCGATCTGTCCATTGTAAAAGTACATTTTTCCTTTTACCCCAGCTAATCTCTGGGGTGATACTTTGAGATCACATAGATATGCTGCTTCCCAGCAATCCTTCACCCAGCGGTTTCAGCATGCACTTAGCGTCCTTCTTTGAATCAGTTATTCCACTGGGGTTGAAAAATGCTGGTTTTCTAATTGTATGATTACATCCACATTTATTAGCAAGCATTCTTTCATAAAAAGAGCTTCCCCTCTCCTTCATTTCATCGCTGTAAATCTCGAATTGAGTTTTCACTCAATGTGTTATAATCAATTATCATTGTTTTTTTTTTTTTTTTGATGTGTAACTTGTCCCAACACAGCTTTTGTATTTTTCTTTTTAATGAACCCATTAGTCTTTGTGCACTTACGTGCTTTTTGACAAGAGATTTTCAGGCTTACCTTGTAAATTCCCTGCTCTGGGTCTAGAAATAGCCGTTTCTCTAAGGAGTGCTGTAGTGTGATTGGTATTTAGAAATCTGGATCTAGATGCCCACTGTGTTCATTGTTACTGAACTGGCATTGCTTTAGCAGACGGAGCTAGGAAGTGTGCATGCGTGCCTGTGTTATTTATCTATCCATCTATCTACATATGATGATCTCATCCCGATACCTCTGGCAAGCTATGTGGTATGTCCTCACCTATGAAAGTAAAAACTATGCTTCCCAAAAACACTGATGTAGTCACACATTTGTTTTATCCTATTAAACACATCACATAATTTTAGAAGTATACTACCAATACCACTACCAAGAACAAATCTGCTCAGTAAATGTTGATATTTCTTTGCAGTTCTTTCTGACTTTATGATATGTCTTCTATTTAGGGTAAACAGTCAAAGCCCTGTGCTCAAAAGTTACTTAATTCTTTTCTTTGTGTGATTATTATCAATTTGATACGTGGTCAGATTACATTTTTCAGTTTATATTCAAGTTTACTCTCTGCCTTTTAATCTTTTTATTATACTTTTAAATATTTAAAATATTTACAGGGTTCAAAATTAAAACTATATGAAAATGGTGCACCAAGAGAAATCTCTCATATATCCCTCTACCCTCCATGCCATCCTTACACATCCTATAAGTAAATATTTTCATTAATTTCTGGTTTATATTTCCCATTTCACTTTGTAAGAATAAGCATTTTCCCCTTCTTTCTTGCATGATAGGCAGCCTATTATATGCACTCCACTAAGACAGGATATGTTGTTTAACGAAATTTCATTAAACAGTACACCCTGAATTCACAGAGCGCTTCCTTATTCTTCCTCTTTCGCCACACTGTACACCATTGCGTGGACCTCCATAATTAATCCAACCATTCTCCTTTGAGTGATCATTTTGATTGGCTGCAATGTTTTGTTACTATAAATTATTCCTTAGTAAATAACCTTGCCATATACTGTTTCATATTTGTGGAGGTGAGTCTTCAGGGAAAATTTCTAGAAGTGGACTTTCTGGGTCAAGAAGTAAATGCATGTCTAGTTTCATCAGATGTAAAATTCTCCAGAGGGATTGTGTCCTTTTGCACTCCCACCCGAAATATAGAAAAGTATATGTATTTCCACGGCCTTGGCAAATGCGTTATCTAGACTTTGAACTTTTTGCCAATTTGGTAAGTGAGAAATGGCCTCCCCATAATGTTCTCAGTTGTATTTTATTACGATTAAAGTTGAATACTTGTCATTGTATTTAAGGGCCATTTTTATATCTTTTTGTGAACTGCTTGGTTTTCTAGTCTATTTTATAACATATTTTGCAATTTTCTCTTGATTTTTAAGAATATTTTATTTGTTGCAAAAATTAGTTCTTTACCATGTTTGAAGTCTCCGGATTTATCATTGGTCTTTTCATTTTTGCATGGGGTGTTTGCCATATAAATATATTTTTCATTATTTTATGTAATTGAGATTATCAATCTTTTCTTATTTCCAGATTTTGGGTTATAATTCGAAGGTTTCTTCATGCCCAGGTCAAGAGAAAAATCACCCATGTTTTCCTTTAATACTTACATGGGTTATTTTTTACATTTAGATCTCTGATCCATTTGGAATTTATTCCAGTGACTGGTATGAGATATAAACTACTTTTTTTCCCCAAGTGAATATCCAGTTTTCCCAACATTATTTATTTTCAAAAATCCATATTTTCCAAGACAGAGGGAATCTGAGGCATTGGATTAGTTGCATGAGTGACAAATGAACTGAGAAGCCAAACAGGGAGCGATGGGACAGCTCAAAGATTGGCAACAACAGGAAACCACCTTTACTAAACTATTGGCTCAAGTATCAAAGGGAGAAGAAAACATTCTTGCAGTCCGGGGTTTAGGGCAACCAAGCAAACGCTAAAATCATGGTAGTCTATCCAACGAGATCCGAAGCCATAGAGGAGCTGCGGTTGCTGCCTATATAGAGAGGTGCAGAAATGCCTCCTTTCCTTCTGCCCACCCATCTCCCACCAAGGATTCCCACTGGCAAATCCCAGATGGAAGCCAACTGATAGGGAGCATGAGATACGCATCCTACAGAGTTCAGCCCCCTGGCAAAAAAAAAAAAAAAAAAAAAAATAGAACAGAGATGGGAGATGGAAGAGGGAATTTCTCTGAGGGCAAAGAACCAGAACAGCACTCAACAAAAAAATGTGAAAAGAGTTCTTTCTCCTTTTATTAAAACAAATTCCCAGAAGATATATCACACAACTTATTAACACTCTAGTAGCCGAATTTCTATAAGTAAATAAAAAAGGTATCAATTGGTTTAAAGATAACTGTAATACGGTCTTCTTGTTAGTTCAAAACATCTATCCTAGAAACGATCTGAATCAGCAAGATTCTTGTTACGTGTGTGTTTTATATGAAGAAAAATTGAGGAAATTAAGAATGTAGGGGTGGAACTAGGAAGATTGAAAAAATCGAATTAGTCCTGCAGAAACTAGAGCATCCAAAAGACTGAGACTGAGATCAAACTAAAAACAATTGAATAAAGAAGAATTAAATTTTCTTTAAAAATTCAATAAAAAGAAACAAAAATAATGAGCCATATACAATGAATGCAGGAGTTTAGATACTCAGAGGAAGCAAAAGTTTCTCTTTTATTCTTATAATTTCTCTAAGTGATGCATTTTAATGTCATATTTTTAGAAATATGAATTCTAATAAATTGATCATTCTATTTTATACCACAAGAAACCCACTACACTAATTATCCATACATCCTAATCTATTTAAATCCAAAAATAATCCCAGTGTTGAAGATTTTTTAGTTGATATATATATAAAAGAAATAGTTTGATTTTTTTAAAGGAATGATTTATTCCCAGAATTAGTCCAATAAGATCACTTTCTTGTAAGGAAACCAGTAACATGTCTATTCCGTCACTTAGAAAATCAAATACCTTACTAATTCACAATTCGGTTATTCAAGAAAGAATCCTCCAGTTGGAGGATTCTTCTCTGCTCCCTTCCTCTACTTGTCCATGTCCTCTTCCGTACTGAATAGCGTCACCATTTTAGGAAAGGAGAGTGAAAAGGGGAAATAAGTCAGCACAAGCAAAAACATCCTTGTGCGCAGGAGGATGAAATAAATAAAAATAGTATGTGGGACACCATTAGTCATTGTTCTGCACACACCGTCTCCAATAAAACTATCTTAACCAAACAGCCTTGGATAATTGGTTCCAATGACTAATACATACCCACTGATCCAGAGCCTAAGGAGTGTGAGTGACAAACAATAAACCTGCTTAGGATAATGGGATTGATTATAATTCCATTTGAAATAAATGTAACAAATGGCAATGGCAATGAGCCATCTAGCTAACCAGGCAGCACAATTGTAATCGTTAAGGTTGTTCATTTCATTACACCGTGTCCTTTCTCAGAATTTTTTTTTTTTCTGCTCTTGGGATGAGGAATTGTTGTCCTTCACCTGGTCATATGGTTCCCACTGGTCACTTGGCTTGTTTTATTTTACAGTGGCTTCTAGAAAACATGGAGCCTGTCTATAGTCAGCGGATAGGACTCGGGGAGATACATGTATGTTGGCTTAACGCAAGCAGTTTTATGTCCCTATCCTTATTATTTCCCTATTCTTTGTTACCTATTTTTAATTTGTTTTATATTTTATATATCCCTGTAAGCCATCTGTTGCAGGTTGAGGAATCTGGAAACAGACGCAGAGATGGAGCTTGAGTACAAGATGTCTACTTGTAATCAACACTGGTGAAGAGAAGAGGGAGGAAGTGGAATTGGGCAGAGGGAGAACGCAAGCCTGATCTCGCCTTGCCGACACGGTAGGCAGGGTGCTCTGAAGTCACTACTGCCCATAAGAGCGTCCTGTCAGGCCAAAATGCCCGGCATACACACCCTTCATCAGTCACCAGACACAGGCTGTCCCAGCAGAATGTGAGCTCAGGCAAGGTAAGTCTCTAGAGCTGAGCTGACTCTGAACGAGATGAAACACGGAGACTATTCTGCCGATGATGTTACCTTCCCTGGGCAGCTCCTTGAGTGGGGAGCTGGGTGGCACATTTCTGAGTCTACCACAGTCCACCTCCTCTTCTGCTGAGGCCCACATCTCCATATGGGATGGACAACCAGCTCCTCCAGATGTCTGGTGTGTGCTCTTCCCGAAGGGAGACTCGCAGAGAGCCGTCAGTGGGATAAACTGCAGAGCCTGAGGCTGAGGCGTGCTTCAGGGTCCCACCTGATACTCATTATTTCCTTTCTTCACCAGGTATTTTAGATTCCATTAATCCCCAACCACCACTTCTGCTGGCCTGTCAGTGTGACTCAGACCTTCAGCCCTAAGGACCTGTGTCACTGGTCACCATGCTCTTTGGCTAGAGTCACTATACAGATCGATTTACAGACACAATTGGAAAAGGGAATACTAAGACAGGCCCAAGTGGATCAGGTGAGTTCCACACACATTCCTCCCTGCCTCTATTATGCAATAGCAGCATTACCCCCTCTTAATGATCAGAGTCAATTACTTTGCCAAGATGATGACTCCTCTTCTTGCCTTTGGTCAAAGGAGGTCAAAGTGCCCAAGTGGCAAGTGAAGCTTATAATTCAATGGGACTTTTGTTGTATCCCCTTGAGAAAGTGTAGCCCCTTTGGGGACCAGGACCTCTAACCCAGCAGAACCCAAAGTTATGGGGAAAGGAAACACAATACCCTCAGTGCACCATTGAGAGTGATGAAAAGTTGGGCTACTGCTGTTTCCACCCCTTAATCCCTTAATCCCTATGTCCGTGTATTCTTCCTACTGGGGATGCAGCACCATATAAAGTTCGTTCATGCCATACATATACTGCATTCTAGACGATGGTAGCCCATCTGGGTAGAGTATCGCCTCTGAGCCTGCAATGCTCAATCAGGCTACCAGTTTCTGAATGGAGCAGTATGTGTTATGACCCGTAAATTCCATGGTTATATGCCTAGTCACAAACTTCCTTTGCTATAAAGTGGGTTCCTTGGTCTGATGCAGTGTTATGCAGTATCCCACACCAGTGAATCAAACACTCTGCAAAGTAAGTAGTGCTGGCTGAGATCATGCGGGCAGGAAAGGCAAACTCATCCTCAGAATGCATGTCCATTCGTGGGAGACATATGAGAATAAACCACTAACCCTTCTACAATAGGATGAAATGAGCCCAATGTAGTAAACCTGCCACCTAGAGGCTGGCTGGTCTTCTTGGGTAATTGTGTCATATTAACATTGGTCTCTGCTGCTTGCATATTAAATATTCAGCATTGACGATAGCTGGATAAGCCTTGGTAAGTGGGAATCCGGGTTGTTGGGTCATGCCAATCCTTCACCATTGCTGCCTCCTTTAGGTATCCATTTTACCTGCACTGGGGTGGCTGATGTCAGCTACAAGGGTCACTTTGTCTACTTGGTTGTTTTGTATACTTCCATGGTATGTGCCATCTGGTGGGTGTTGACATGTGATGCAAAGATCTCCACATGGATCTTCATATCCATTGCCGTAAGTCCATTCACATGTTTCTACCACACTTTCTTGTCACCAGTGTGCCATTCTTTCTGTTTCCAGGCCCCTGACCAGCTGGCCAGGTCATTCATCACTATCCATGAGTTTTTATATGTTTAACCTCAGGTTAGTTCTTTTCTATGCAAGGGAGATAACCAGGTCCACCTCTGTGCATTGGGAGAATGTCCCTTGTCTTTCAAGGCCATCTTTGAATGAGGTTGTAACGCAGCTACCATCATCTTTTTGCGTGTACCCAAATGCTAAGCCAACCTATCTGTACACCAAACTCAGAATTTTGCCTCTTCCTTTGAAATATTAAATTCTCCACAGACCCATAGGCTGAGCTAAGGGAGAAACAAATAGTGATTCATGCCATGAGGACTGGAGCCACCTGCTCATGCTTAAGCAGTTTGCTTGGGCTCTCTGGTCCTCCCAGCACTCGGTCCTAGATATACCACTTCCATTTGACAATGAATTGTTCCTGGGCCCATCCAACCTTATAAGTTGGTGAATCTGACAGGAACCAGCTGATGAAGGACAGTTCTAGACATATGGTCACTTAGTTTCTCATTCAGAAGGTGTATAATTCTCCACTGCAAATGACATGGCCGTGCTCCAGAACCCCAACGGTCCACACTGTCATTCTCACATCGGGACCTGACCCAAACTATAGATGACATCTTTTCCAACCACTGATAACCTCCAATATTACTTGGTCTGTCAGATTATATGGCCCAAGCAGCAGGTCCGATTGCACCACAACCTGGGCCTCCTGGAGAGTCTTTTCCTGCTCTGGGCTCCACTTAAAACTGGCAACACTTCATGATCCCTGGAATACAGGTTGGAACCGAAAACCTACGTGCAGAATTTGCAATCTACAGAATCCAAAGAGGCCCTTCAGCCATTGTGCTTCTTTCTTTGGGTGGGAAATTACAAGACACAATAATTTGTCTTTTACTTTGAAGGGGATGTATTAGCATGCTCCTGATTCCTGGACTCCTACAAATTTTATATGTGGCAAACTCATAAATCTTCTCCCTTAGAAAGTTTTATCCCCTACCCTCTGGAGTGCATTTGCCTTAGTAAGACCTCCAGCACGCTGACCACCTCTTGTTCATCTGGCCCAATCAACATAATATCATCAGTGTAATAAATCAATGCAATGTTCTGTAGCATGCTCAGGCAGTCCGCAGTCCAGATCTCTTTGTACATTATTACGACAGAAGGCAGGACAATTAACATAAGCCTTTGAGCAAAACCAAAAATACATTCTGTGTCCATTTCATCTGAGTGTGAATGATATCTGATTCTCTTTTATGATTGGGATAGAAAATATATTTTCCAAAACAATGACAACATATCTAAGGCCTATTAATTACCCAAAGATACCACATATAGTACATGGCTGTGATCAGAGCTACTATTTGCTTGAACATACAGTAGTGTACAGTTATCATCCTAAGGCCACTGGCTTCTGCAGGGCCAGACTGACCAATTAAATGGAGGTACCTTGGGGACTGCCACCTCTGTATCCTTTAAATCCTTTATAAGTGCCATTAGTCTCTACTACCTTACTTCTCTGGGATAACATACTATTATCACTTTACTATCTTGGCTGGAGATGTGAAGATGGTTTTAGAGCATTTCACTTGGTTTTCCCTGCTGTGATAATTCTTCCCTCCATGACTAGGACTCATGTGGAGGTTGCAGCAGTTGCCAATGTTCCAAGCTCACTTAACATTTAGGGACCAGAAAAATGACCATCAGGAGGGTTCATGGGCCCAGTGGACCTCCTGTAATCTCAACCTTTGCCATAACTCCCTTTATTACCTAGTCACCATACGCCATCATCTATCAAGAGGGCCGTGATAAGGCTTTGGGTCTCCGGATATTACTGTTAACTCACGTGCTCAGTCACATGTCAGTTCCCCCGGACATCCCACTTTCTCTCTTTCTCAGTGCAAAATTACTCAAAGGCCATAGGACCCTTTGGGAAATGACTAAGGGAATCATTACCATGTAAAAACCTAGGGTTCTTTCTCTTGGGGATTAGCCCACCTCTTCATTCAGTTCCAGAACTGAAAACTGGATCAGATTCAGAAACTGGGCAAGGGATAATGAAATTTTTTTAATACACTATATTTTTAGAGAAATTTGGGTTCACAACGAAATTGAATGGAAAGTGTAGAGTTCCCACGTACCTCCTACCCCCTACATGCACAGTCTCCCCATTATCAACATTACACACCAGAGCGGTACCTTTGTTACAATCAGTGAATCTACGTTGACATATCATCATCACCCAAAGTCCATAGTTTACATTAGGGCTTACATTAAGGTGTTGTACTATCCATAGTGCCCACTATTAATTATAGTATTATACGGAATAATTTCACTGCCCTAAAAATTCTGTATGTTGTGCTTTTGTTGTTGTTGTTGTTGTTGTTGTTGTTTTTGTTTTTGAGACAGAGTCTTGCTCTGTTGCCTGGGCTAGAGTGCCGCGGCATCAGGCTAGCTCACAATAACCTCAAACTCCTGGGCTCAAGCAATCCTCCTGTCTCAGTCTCCTGAGTAGCTGGGACTACAGGCATGCACCACTATGCCCAGCTAATTTTTTCTATATGTTTTTAGTTGTCCAGCTAATTTCTTTCTATTTTTAGTAGAGACAGGGTCTTGCTCTTGCTCAGGCTGGTCTTGAACTCCTGACCTTGAGCTATCCTCCCACCTCGGCCTCCCAGAGTGCTACGATTACAGGCATGAGCCACCGTGCCTGGCCTATCTTGTGCCTATTAATCTCTCCCTTCCCCCAACTCCTGGCAACCACTGACCTTTTTACTGTCTTCATAGTTTTGCCTTTCCCAGAATGTCATATAGTTGAATCATACAGTATTTAGCCTTTTTCAGATTGGCTTTTTCATTTAGTTATATGCATTTATGGTCTGGAATCACATCCTTTTATTGGAATAACCATCCTCAGCATATCAGTCTCATTTCTTGGTTTTTCTATGGGGACAAATTGAACAGTATTCCAGTAAGCTACCTATTTTTTCCCTAGGGATGCTATGTTCTATTAACACTTTCCTTAGCTCTGTGGGTTATACTCTCTTGACTGCCCCTCCAATCTTGCTGGTCACCACAATAATTACAATAGTCTGGTTTAGGATGTTCAAGTACCTCCACCTGGCTTCTATTGTTTCAGGGTTCTGTCATGCCCATTGCTATCAGTGAGCCAAGTTCGGTAACAGACTATCCCACTGTCAGTCCTGACCTACAGATATGAACCATCACTGGAAATTTAAGTGATTCTGGTACCCCTCTATCCAGTGCCTTTCTTATGTTCTTGGTAAAAGATGTGTTCTCTGGGTTCCATGAACACAATCACTTCACAAGCCTGTTAACCAAACAGGGTACATTGATTCAAGCATCCCCACATCTATAAACTTTTTATTTCCTTCTTTCATCTTTTGCCATAGAAGTTCTGTCATTTCAACTTTGTGTAATGTGAATCATTGCTTTTTTCATATTTCCAGGGACTATGTTAGTAGTGAGTTTACACCACCCCCTGGGATCCTTGCCAGGATGCTAAATCCTATAATTCAGGAGAATGTTACCAAATCAATAAACTCTTCACTACCCAATTTTTATTTCCGCCCGCCTTGATCAAGCATCTCAGAATCCAGTTCCGCACATACTCCCCCAGCTCTCTCCAGTACATGCTGGCTGGTTCTATAACTCCTTCGGGGAATTGTCTCTTTCTTGCCACAATCAGGCTCAGAACATCCTCTGCTGTATTGTAGGGCTATGGACAATGGGTATTAATGTCAACTCAGACCCTGTATACAGCTTAACTTTGGTTATAGGCCTGGTGGGGAGGAGCGAAGGTAGGTGGTGGGGGTCCTGAGCAGGCACATGTTACCGCATGGGGGTGAGGCCTACATAATGTCTTCCAATGCCAGGTGACAGGGATGGGTGAGCCATGTCTTCAGGCCCAGAGGGTTCAGAGGTACAAGTGACCCTTGAACAACATGGGTTTGAACTACATAAGTCCAGTTACACGTGGATTTTTGCCATATAAACAAGGATTGAAAATACGGTATGCACAGGATGCGAAACCCAAGTACACCAAGGGATGACTTTTCCTATACGCAGACTTGGCAGGGCCAGCTCCAGGACTTGAGTATGCACAGATGTTGGTATACTCAGGGGTCCTGGACCCAATCCCCCATGTTTACTGAGGAAGGACTATACAGTTGACCCTGGAACAACATGGGTTTGAACTGCACAGATCCACTTATACGTGGATTTTTTTTCAACCAAACACAGACCAAAAGTACAGTATTTGCAGAATACAAAGCCTATACAAAAGACTGTCTTTTCCTTTACATGAGTTCCACACAGCTACTTGTGGGGCTCGAGCATGTGCAGATTTTGGGTATGCCTGGAACCAACTGCCCACATATACCGAGGGCCAACCGTACATGGGAGACAAAATCTTCCCAGATATCCATGCAGAAACCCTCATTTCATCAGAGTTCATCAGATTTTTCCAAATAAGGTATTAACCTGGCATGAAAGACCTACCTTGTTGAGCATTTAGTCATCTGTGAAATTCAGTCACTCTGAATATGAATTCCGAGGCTTAGACCTTGACTTTCTCTACTCTCCCACTAGAGTTGATAAGAGCTTCTTTGTACACATCCAAGAGGTCCTCCAGCTTTTACTACTAAATTTTAATTACCTATTATGCACACTCAGCTACTCATCTTTCTGTTGGATATCAGTGGCATTTAACAATAGTCATCCAATACCATTGTACTTTTCATTATGATTTCTCCTGTAGGTTTCAAATGCATGATATCTCACACTTACCAACGCATTCTCTTCCACCAGTACAACCTTCCAATTCATCTCAGATGAAAGTGTAACAACTGAACCATCACTTTGTCCCGTGGACCATCTATGCCCCATCTATGCCCAGTGATGGGGTACTCAGTGCCAGCTACATGATGGTAATCAAGCTCCAAAACCCCATCTTATCACCCCCCTCCCCAATCCATTCCTGGTATGCATTAATGCAGGTTGGATTCTCCAGAAGTAGCTATTGAGATGGAGTTTAAGGTAAAAAATATTTATTAGGGATTCACATTTATGAAAGGAAGAGGGAGGAAGCAGGATCGAGCAGAGAAATAAATCAAACTATGATAATTTGGCCAATATAGCAGCAAGCCCTGGAATGAGTATTGCTCATAAGAGTGTCCCTGAAATGGCCTGTATTCTCCCCCACCTTGCTCAGTCACAAGGTATAGTCTGCCCAGAAATGGTGTGGCCTCAGGTAAGGTGGCCCTTTGTTGCTGAAGCAGACCCTGAAAGATGTCGCAGCTGGAGCTATCAGCTCACTGCTATTCCTGCACAAGTCCTTCATTGACAGGGGATGACCATGCCAATTATCCCATCTTAAATCTTTTTCAAGGCAGAACATAAATGTCTTAGTCTGTTTTCTGCTACTGTGACAGCATATCATAGGTAATTGATAAAGAAAATAGATTTATTTGGCTCACAGTTCTGAAGGCTGGAAAGTCCAAGATCAAGGGGCCACATCTGGTTGAGGGTTTCTTGCTGTGTCTTAAGATGGCACGAGGCGTCTCAAGGCAGGGGTCATCCCTTGGTAAAAAGCAACAGGGCAAGCAAGCAAGTGAGACAGAGAGAGAAAAGGGGGACTGAACCCCCATAATAACTAACCCACTCCCACTATAACAACATTAATCCATCCATGAGGGCTACACCCTCATAACCTAATCATTCTCAAAGGTCTCACCTCTCAATACCACCACAATGGCAATTAAATTTCAGCATGAGTTTTGGAGAGGACATTAAACCACAACAATAAATAAATATTTTGTATCCATATTAGTTTTTGTTTGCTTTTTAAAGAAACTTTAACGGTTACATGCCAATTACAGCTTAAATAAATCCTATAGAAGTACAACCATTGAAACCCACAAAGTTATAGTCCAAACTGGAAGATCAATAATTTTCCATAAAACACATAAATGTGAATAGAATTAAATTAGCATCATTCCTATCATCACTTTGAGACATAGAGCTATTTCCAGTCACTCCTGACCTGAATAAAGACACAATTTTTTTTATCACTTGAGAACAGTCTAGAGCACAGGAATTTTGCCAGATCTTGTGCTCACTCTGGAGAAGCTTTGCAGTGATGTTGCCATCAATCAAGACGAGAGAGATCTCCTCTTTTTTGAAGATGGGTTCAACATAGTGGCTGCCAACAATCTGAACCAGAATTTCTTTTTCTATGGGAGCTGATTTACATCAATTGATTTGCATCAATTTCTTAAGTCTAAAGTCTAAGAAATCTGCTCAACACATTTCTATCTAGGAGAAAGAGCCAAACCTGTCTAGTAACCACACAAAGTTGCATAGACTACTAAGAGCATTTTGAGAGAGGATAAAAGAGAGAGCATCCCAAAGGATTCATTCACTTGAAATAGACCTTTATACTCATGGCTGCAGTTTCTAAAACAATTTAGTCATTCAATAGACAAGTGTTTCCTCAAAGTTTGATTTATGAACTACCTGCATCAGAATCCTCTGAGGTTGTTAGGGAAAAAATCCACACTTTTCTGGGGAGAGATCACCAGGAATTTGTATTTTTATAGTTTTAACATGCTGGTTAGGTGATGATGGAGTACACAAAGTCTGAGAACCACAGATCAGTAATATGTTCACTGTTCAGTCACAGAGTGAGCTGTTGGGCGATAGTGAAAGCTGGCATATGCTGGGCTCTGCGTGCCAGGCGCTGCTCCAAGCTCTTTGTGTGGCTTGTCTCATTTTATCCTCACTATAACTCTGCAAGTAAGGACCTATTGTTACTCTCATTTTACAGGAGATAAAACTGAGGGAGACCCTTGGGGAATGAAAGACTTGGAGTTAAAACACAAGAAGTTTGACGAGAAACCAAGCATGCTCTTCACCACTAACCTCTACTGTGAGCCTACGTCCGGCTGAGACTGAGAAAAGCAAAGGTCAAGTCCTTCCACAGGACATTTTCCAGTCTAAAAGCTGAGCATGTTCTGAACTTTCACTGTTGATAGTGAAGTCCTAATTACTTCGTATTTACATATTGAAAACAATAATTTGATATGGGTGCAACAACTTTCGGATTGTAAGTATTTGCCCTCATTGAACCAAGTGTCTGTATAATATCCCCTAGAAGTAATAGAGCACTCTAATAACAAGGACCCTGAGCATTAGATCCTTCATAAAATGTCTTCTTATCCCATCACTTTTGAAGAACTGTCTGGCCTGATTCTGACCTGTCTTCAATTAACTAGTATATCCATAAAATAATTAGCTCATTTCCCCTCCAACTCTCTCTCTCATATACATATATCTACATATATGTGTAGATATATTATATAGTATCATATACTATATTAATATAATTACGTTAACATATAAAAATATATAATTGTTGGGTCACAGTCTACAATGTCAATTCTTGGTGCGCTCTTGGTCGAAGAAGGACCAGACACACTGGAACCAAGGTAAGCGTGAAAATGAGGTTTACTGGGGAGAGAAAGATAGGATTATAGAGCACGAGCAAGATACAGGTTTACAGAGTGAGAGCAAGATGCGTTCGCCACAGACGATGAATGGACCCCTTCCCATGACAAAAAGGCCTTGGTTACGGTCTGGGTCTTGTTTCATAGCGTCTGGATTGGACTCTCCCTGTGGCTCAGATGTCACCACGGAACCACTTTGATTGGACAGTTGGAAATTATATGACCTGAGTCTTACTACACATGTGGATCTCCCATAAGCCTCTCTGAAAGCCAGTTGTTCTAGGTCACTTTCCAGACTCTGTTGTGCCTATGCTGCTTGGCCCATGCAGCTGGCACCCTAGGTTCTGGTTGGGATGTTCTCTCCTTCCCCAGGTGTGGCA
>CAUYRT010010951.1:0-103774 GCA_963574885.1 Lepilemur ruficaudatus | reverse complement strand
TTCTGCCTCAGCCTCCCGAGTAGCTGGGACTACAGGCGTGTGCCACCATGCCCGGCTAATTTTTTCGATATGTTTTTAGTTGGCCAATTAATTTCTTTCTATTTTTAGTAGAGACGGGGTCTCACTCTTGCTCAGGCTGGTCTCAAACTCCTGACCTCAGGCGATCTGCCCATCTCAGCCTCCCAGAGAGCTAGGATTACAGGCGTGAGCCACCGCGCCTGGCCTGTGATTCTGCTTTAATGTAACTTCTGAGCAAGTCTGGTGTGATTATGCCTGTAGTAAGCCTCCACTACCTGTATGTAAACTGTCAGCTGAAACGCTGCTTTGGAGCAGTCTGGTACACCCTCTCTGAAAGACTCCCTCCCCGCCTTGGGGGCTGTAGCCCTCAGTTTACTGTAATTCTTTAGAAACTTGATTTTTTTCTTTAGTTGACATAGGAATTTTTGGATTTTTTTAGTTCTCCTCATTGGAAAGGGAAGTGTTCTTTCTCAACCTTTTTAGTATTAATGAATTCCTTTTATGATCTTACTATCCCCTCTTCACTTCTATGGACTACTATTTTGAAACCAATATCCAGTGTACAGCCAGCATTTGTTATATAATAATCTGGGCCCTGTGACATCTTGTTCTATTAGGTTGGTAACTGTCTGATCCACCAATCACACTGCTGTCTTTATGGGTCAATCAGAGTTTCAATAAACAACTGTAAACTTAGTAAGAGCCTCTTCTATGTTCTGCCTCGTGCTAGGCCCTAGGGATAGATAGGACAATGTCCCTTTATCCCTTCCTTGATCAGATGGAGATTTTACTCTTTTCGTTTGTTTTTGTTTTTGTTTTTAAGAGATAGGGCCACACTCTGTTGCCCAGGCTGGAGTGCAGCCCCAGCCTCCTGAATACCTAGGACTACAGGTGCATACCACTATGTCTGGCTAATTTTTTAATTTTTTTGTAGAGCTTGGGTCTAGCTATGTTGCCCAGGCTGGTGTCAATCTCCTGGCCTCAAGCAATCCTCCTGCCTTGGCTTCCTAAAGGCATAAGCCACTATGCCTGGCTTTTTTTTGTTTGTTTGTTTTGTTTTGTTTTTAAGACAGAGTCTCACTATGTTGCCCAGGCTGGAATGCAGTTGTTATTCAGAGGCTCATAGCCCACTACAGCCTAGAAGTGATCCTCCAGCCTCAGACTCCTGAGTAACTAGGTCTACAGGCCCAGCAGATTTTAGTAATTGATCTAGTCTTAGCCCAGTAGTTCTTTACCTAGCACAGTGGAGACTCCTTAGAATCTCCTGAGAGAATCTTTTCTAAATATTGATGCTTAGTCTCCACTACTCAGAGGCTCTGATCACAGGATTTTAGGGTTGGAAGGGGCCTCAGAAGTTTTAAACACACACAGAGTCAATT
Organism: Lepilemur ruficaudatus; assembly: GCA_963574885.1. NCBI lineage: Eukaryota > Metazoa > Chordata > Mammalia > Primates > Lepilemuridae > Lepilemur > Lepilemur ruficaudatus. Next base: position 102,377 of record CAUYRT010010951.1, on the reverse strand, counting down.
CTTGTTTTTCATGGTAGTTATGTTCTATAAAGCCACTATGCGCACTGAATTAGCGGATGAATACCAAACATTGCTCCTAGGGAAAATACAGAGTTAGGTTTCTATGAGCCACTGATCACATTTTTGTCAACCAATCAATACAAACCTTTATGTGTAAAACAATTACTTATTATATATTGATTTATTAACATTGAATGCAAGGCCAACAGCACTATAACTCATACGTAAACTAAGTTTATCCAACACATGCATTTCCCCATAAGGCACAGCCTTCTTGCACTTAGGAACACTACATAAAACTTCAGTATTACACTTTCGGGCAATTTTTTTTTTTTTTGAGACAAGAGTCTTGCTCTGTCGCCCTGGCTAGAGTGCAGTGGAGTCATCGTAACTCACTGCAACCTCAAACTCCTGGGCTCAAGCGATCCTCCTGCCTCAGCCTCCCCAGGAGCTGGGACTACAGGCGTGGACCACAACGCAGGCCTAATTTTTCTGTTTTTAGTAGATACAGGTCTCGCTCTTGCTCAGGCTGTTATCCAGCTCCTGACCTCCGTGATCCTCTCGCCACGGCCTCCCAGAGTGCTAGGATTATCGGCCTAGCGGGGTGAGCCACCCCTTCAGCCTACCACACGCTGAGTCTGGTGACTACCACCAGAAACAGTATGCAGAACAATTCCAGCACAACACTCCTGAGAAATTCCTCAGGACACCCTCTTGTGAGTCGGTTTCTGGCCAAGCCTTCGTCTTCATGTCAGGTCCTACTCCAGGCCTACTCGCTCTCAACGTAAAGAACGTAAACACAGGCTCAGAGACGGGGACTGGTGGCTACTAGGTTATAAAGATTTTTTTCAACGGCTGAGGTGGACTCAGTCCTGAGACCACCTCCGGGAACCCTGGCCTAGGACTCCCGGCTCTGAGGGCTGGAAAACTAGCCCCGCCCCAGCCTCGCACGCCGCACCGCGCATGCGCAAGCGCACGCGCACGCGCCCATGGCGCGCCGTCCCGCGGAGCTTGGATTCCGCGGCCCGCCCCCGCCCCGCCTCCTGCCCGCAGGGAGCTCCCGGTAGTCCCGGCCTCAGTTCCCAGCTGTAGTCCGCTGCGCTCGCTTCTGCCCGGCTCTGGCAGAACCATGTGTGACTCCTTGCAGAGGTTTCCGCCCCTGCGCCGGGTTTTCGTGGTGGGGGTTGGCATGACCAAGGTAAACAGAGCAGTGTACCCGTGGAGGCGGGCTCCCTGTCCGAGTCTGCCTCAGTGAGGCTGGGGAACCTCTAGGTGACAGGAAACCGAGGCGGTCTGTGCCTGCGCTGTTCCTGTCTGTCCTTCCTGCCCGCAGGGCGCCGGCTCCCAGCTCCGGCTGCTTGGCGCTCGAGGCATTCGGGTGGCAACGCGGGGCGGGGCGGGGAGGTTGCGATCTGCGGTGCCTCCGGGCGTTGTAGTGTCTCAGGCTTGCTCCTGCGGCCATTTTTTTCTCCTTCCCTTTTCTTCCTGGTCAGAGTTTGGGAAGCAGCCCTCAGGATACCCAAGGTTTTCACCTCTTTAGATTCTGGGTGAAGCCCCAGGGCATATGGAGCTCGACCCGAGGCAAGGGCCGTCTCGCACCAGAAGGGAAGCAGGTCGTGAATGTCACTAGCTCTGCCCTCCCCGGAATACTTGCGGTAGGAGCGCTTATTAGAGACAGCTCCAGGTGTGGATCGGGAGGAGAGACATTAGTGATGCTCAGCGTCTTGGCACAGCTGGCAGGTTTCCTGGCTCCTCTGACCTTTCTGTTCCTCAAGTGTCAGCTTGGAAGTCTGGAGGCCAGAGGCTTCTACAGTCTTCCTTCCTCTTCTTTCGTCCCTCAGGGTTTTGCTCTGCTGCCCATGTTGAAGTGCAGTGGCACGATCAGCCTTCCGAGTAGTTAGGACTATACCAGTTAGGACTACACCATCGCACCTGGTTAATTCATTTCGTTTTTGTGAAGATGGGGGTCGCCCTGTGTTGCCCAGGCTCGTCTCCAACTCATGACCTCAAGCATGATCTTCCTGCCTGGGCCTCCCTAAGTGCCGGAATTACAGGCCTGAGCTACCATGCCAGGCCAGGCTTTTTTCTTGACACTCTTACCACCTCCATGCTCTAGTAATGCCAAATTGCCTTTAGTTTCTCCCCCTACTCTATAGTTTTATACCTGTGTTGCTTTGCTTCTGTTGTTTTTACTACTTGTACCATTTATCTTCTTAGCTGGTTAACTTTTTTTGCATTCTTAAAGAATCAGTTCCGGTTCTATCTTCTCCAGGAAGCCTCTGATCCTCCTGACTTTCCAGTAGAGCCTTGTACTGCATTTAACCTCTATCTTAGTACTTACTATGTTACACAGTACTGAAATTCTGTTTTTATGTCTGTATTTTCCCAAAGCATGTAAGCTCTTCCAGGGTGGGTACCACATCTTATTCACGGCTATGCTCCTGTCACCCTGAAAGTGCCTGGTCACTGAAGGCCTTCAGTGAGTGTTAGTTGAACAGTATTAAATAGATATGCTTTGTGAAAGAATTCCTAGCGAGAGTTCTATTTGTGAGAAAGCAGCGCTAAAATTTTTATTATTTTACCAATAGGCTGAGAGTACACAATTCAATCAAAACGTGTAGATAGAAAAGTCGACTGATACCTTATAAACCAGAAGCTTGGAGATCATCCTATTGTTTCATGGAAGAGGGGACTTATAATACAGGTGGACAGTAAAATTTTTTTTTTTTTGAGACAGTCTCACTCTGTTGCCTGGGCTAGAGTGCTGTGGTGTCAGCCTAGCTTACAGCAACCTCAAACTCCTGAGCTCAAGCAATCCTTCTGCCTCAGCCTCCCAAGTAGCTGGGACTACAGGTATGCGCCACCATGCCCGGCTAATTTTTTCTATATATATTTTAGTTGGCCAATTAATTTCTTTCTATTTTAGTAGAGATGGGGTCTCGCTCTTGCTCAGGCTGGTTTCGCACTCCTGACCTTGAGCAATCCACCCGCCTCGGCCTCCCAGAATGCTAGGATTACAGGCGTGAGCCACCACGCCCAGCCAAGACTTTTATTTTTTTTTGTTTTTTTTAATTTATTTTGTTTTTTTATTTTTTTTTTTTGAGACAGAGTCTCACTCTGTTGCCCGGGCTGTAGAGTGCCGTGGCATTAGCCTAGCTCACAGCAACCTCAAACTCCTGGGCTCAAGCAATTCTTCTGCCTCAGCCTCCCGAGTAGCTGGGACTACAGGGATGCGCCACCATGCCCGGCTAATTTTTTCTATATATATTTAGTTGGCCAATTAATTTCTTTTCTATTATTAGTAGAGACGGGGTCTCGCTCTTGCTCAGGCTGGTTTTGAACTCCTGACCTTGAGCAATCCGCCCGCCTCGGCCTCCCAGAGTGCTAGCATTACAGGCGTGAGCCATGGCGCCCGGCCTTGTACTTTAAAAATTTGTTAAAGCTTTATGATGACATTCTAGGAGATTTTAGAGGAGAACTCTTATGACTTTAATATAGCAGTTTGTTACTGTGAATTCCTGCTTGGCTATTGTCCATATGTAAATGTAATAGGCTTGCTCAGTATAATTAATCATTTTCCATTGATTGGACATTGAAATGATTTTTGCTTCTTTTTCTATTAATAATTTCATGAATACTGTTACAATGAACATCTCAATTCTGTAGTTCTGCCTTTAGTGGGAATTACTTCCTTAGGATAAATTCCTACAAATGGGGTTACTAGATCAGAGGATGTTTGACTTTTAATATTTGTCACCAAGTTGTTTTCATATTTACTGTGCTCTAGAAATGAAGAGATTTGAGATATTTAGGACCATGGGACTTTTAAAGAACCATTCTAATATGTTACCTTAAAAATTTTTTTTCTTTTTATTTTAATTAAGGTGTATTCCATAGTTTGGGAAAATCCTTAAAATAGATCAACCAATTTTTTTTTTTAAACTATTGTCACCTTCTTTTTCAAATTACTTTTAATAAGTACAGTAGTTACCCTTATCCACAGTTTCACTTTCTGAGGCTTCAGTTACTCATAGTCAACCAAGGTCTGAAAATATTGAATGGAAAATTCCAGAAACATAACGGTTCATAAGTTTTAAATTGCGTGCTATTCTGAGTATCATGATGAAATCTTGTACCGTCTCACCTGGGACATGAATCATCCCTTTGTCCAGTGTATCCACGCTATGTATGCTACCCTCTCGTTAATTGCTTGGCTGTCTTGGTTATCAAACTGATGGTTTTGGTGTCACAGAGCTTAGGTTTAAGTAACAAGAGTAGTGATGCCAGCAATTTGAATATGGCAAAGAGAAGTAGTAAAATCCTTCTTTTAAGTGAAAAGGTGAAAGTTCTTGATTTAATAAAGAAAGAAAAAAATCATATGATGGGGTTGCTAAGATACATGTTAAGAATGAATCTTCCGTGCATGAATTTGTGAAGAAGGAAGAAGAATTTGTGCTAATTTTGTGATTGCACCTGAAACTGCAAAAGTTATGGCCACAGTAAGTGATAAGTGCTTAGTTAAGATGGAAAAGGCATTCAATTTGTGGGTGGAAGACATTCTCATTGATGGTAGTTGGGTTCAGTACTATTCATGGTTTCAGGCATCCACTGGGGGTCTTGGAACGTATTTCATGGGGATAAGGGGACTCTACAGGCATTAGACATGAGGATATCTTAATTCTACTTTCTTGCATTATCAACTCATCAGTGCAGCAGCTTTAATTTGAATCATGAAATCATGCAAAGCATCTGTGACTGGTTTGCATGCTTGAACTTACCTGCATTTGCACTGAAAGTTTTTTTAAATTTTACTTCTGATCATTAGCTACCCCAAATTATCAGTTTTGCTAATACCCTGTAGTAACATATTGCAGAGTTTGATCTAAATCTTGGAGTGACTCTTTATACTCTGGCCACAGCTCTTGCTTGCTGCTTTAATAGTAGCATTGTAGATCATGGCTAGAACTCCACTTCTTCCTTTTATGTAATTTTAAAAGAATTTTAAAGGAGTCGATAATGTAAAGTAATCAAAGGCAGTTTGACAGTATCTATTAATTTTTTGTGCATTTACCTTTTGTTCAACATTTGCACCTCCAGGAATCGATGTTGTAGAAATTACTACCATGTATGCAGAAAAGATACATGTAGGGTGTACATTTGCAGTGATACTTTTAATAGTGAAAAATAAAAGTAAATGTCTACCTGTAGGGAAATTGTTCAGTAAGTTATGGAACATTCATATAATGAAATAAGCAGTTATTACCAAGAATGAGGTAGACATGTACTGATATCTAAAGATGGAAAAAAGCAAATTGTGAATACATAGAGTATATTCTCAGTTTTAAAAAAACAAAAATTGTATAGATACATTTATTCTTAGGAAAATTTAGAGGGGGATACATGGCAGTATTAACATGGGAATGTCTGGGAGTTGGGTGGGGACATGGTCTTTCACTTTCTTATGTACTTCTGTATTTAAGTTTTATACAATGAGCATGTTAATTTTGAAATTGAGAAACATTTCTTTTAAAATATTGATAAGTGAACTCTTACTGTATAACAGTGTAGATAATAGGTTATTTATTTTCAAAGTACAGTCATGTGCTGCACAACAATGTTTTAGTCAGTGATAGAACCCCATATAAAACGGTGGTACATGGATTATATTGGAGCTGCCCTATACCGGTGTACCATTTTTTATCTTTTATACCGTGCTTTGACTCTTACCTTTTCTGTGATTAGATATGTAGTTACTTCCCATTGTGTTACAGTTGCTGATGGTATTCCATATGGTATCATGCTGTACAGGTTTGTAGCCTAGGAGCAATAGGGCTATACCTTATAGCCTAGGTATGTGGTAGGCTGTACCAGCTAAGTTTGTGTAAGTACACTGTATCATGTTGGCACAACAATGAAATCGCCTATTGTCAGAACAAATCCCTCTCGTTAAGCAAAGCAGTGACTGTATTCGGAACATGTTAGAGACTCCTCTTTTTGTAATCTCCTTCAGAACCATTTAATAACCTCAGTTTTTATCTCTTTTTGCTGATTCTGTGAAACTGGGCTCAAACAGCAGTCACTTAGAGCTAAACTGAGACTTTAGGAAGCAACTGACTATAAAAATTGCTTTTTATGCTGCCAGTCTCATGACCAATTAGAGTGTAGCCATTAAGAAGTCTTAAATCATTAATAGTACAAATAATACCAAGTTCTAAGGGAAAGTTTTGAATAAGAGGTAGGATAAGGGTTGTCATGAAAAAATTATTTCAATTGGTGGCCATAGTATTGTGAAATATAGGCATAGAAATAAATCATGTTGTTGTGTATGTTCAAGGGAGAGATGAATTTTAGTGTGAGTGACCTAACCACCTCATTGATCAATAGGAGTTAGCCAAAGTGGCCTCAGAAGGATTGGTATAAGAAGTTGGGAAAGCAAGGTATAGGTTATTAAGTATGAAATGTCCAGTTTCCTTAAGTACCAAGTTTGACAGTTGGTCTCTCTCACATTTCACTTTGACACCTCTTGTTTTATTTTTACTATGAAGGTATATCCTCAGTCTTGCAAAGCATGTTTTGGCTTGTGATTATCTTTTAAATTTTTGTAAGGGCAATTTTTGTGAAACCATGGATAAGTCAAAAATTCGTTTTATTTTCTAATATGAGTTCTGTCCTGGAATCAGTGCAGCACAGACAGTTTGAAATATTAACAAAGTGTTTGGGAATGATGTGGCTAATGAACACACAGTACATGGATAGTTGGAGAAGTTCGTTTTGGTGATTTTAATCTTGAAAATGAGCCATGTGGGTGATCTGAGACCACGATGGATAATGATGAGCTGAAAGCTGAAGTGGAGGCGAATCTATCTCAAATTATGTGTGGATTTAGCAGCAAGGTTTACGTTACTATTCCAACACATTGGACCGTTTGAAACAAATCAGCAAGGTAAATAAGCTGGATAGTTGGGTTCTGCATGAATTAAATGAGTGTCAGAAGACAAATCATCTCAAAGCTTGCCTTTCTTTGCTGTCATGACATAAAGGCGAACCATTTTTACACAGTATTGTTATGCGTGATGAAAAATGGATTCTTTTTGACAATTGCAAGCATTCGCCACAGTGGTTGGATAAAGATGAAGTGCCAAAACACAGTCCAAAACTTAATGAATATTCATCAAAAAAAAGCTAATGGTATCTGTTTGGTGGTCCAGCACTAGTATTATCCACTACAGTTTCATGAAACCTGGTCAGTTGATTACACCATACGTCTACTGCAACCACTTGGATGAAATGATGAGGATGCTTGGATTAGGCAGCTGAGATTGGTCAACAGATGGAGAAAGGACAATCCTCTTGAAAGACAATGCTCGAGCACATCACACAAACAATGCAGCTCAAACTACAGAAGCTGGACTCAGAAACTCTCTGTCATTCATTGTATTCACCAAACCTCGCACCAACTGACTACTGCTTCTTCCAGCTTTGGATCACTTCTTACAAGAAAAAATATTCAGTTCTCAACAAGCTGTGGAGAACGCCTTTGGTGATTTCATCACCACTCACTCTCTAGGCTTCTTCTTCGCTGCTGGCATAAACAAACTACTGTTAAGATGGCAAAACTGTATCGATAGTTTAGGCATATACTTTGATTAATTGTACTGCTTCTTGTTTGAGATATAATAAACTACACTTCTGATTCACAGTGGGACATTTCATATTTATTGACCTAAAATATGTAAAATGCTAAGTCAAGAAACTTACGGGTCAGCTACAGTGGGCAAATTGTTTTATCAGTAGTTGGTTAGTCACCATCACTTAACTGTTACTGTACCAGAATTGCTGATCTTACTACAGGTTGCTGCTTATTTTTCATTTTCTTCAGGTATAAATCCTGGTTCAATGTAGAGGTTTCCTATTCTCTAACTTTACTGACATTTCCAAGGCTCTATTATAACTAGGCACACTCAACACATACCTATAGTTCTGAACATTGAAAAGCATACTTCACATTCAAGTTGAGGTCCATATAGATTCAGTGTATCCTTAGTCCTGTTTAAATTACATCTACGACTTCTCTTTACCCGTGTTTAGTGTTCCCAGTGCTACTGGGTATATTAAATAATGTTTGGTCTTTAGTAATTTTTTTAATGGTAGAGAGGGAAGCTGTATTTGAACTTGTAGTAGGACATTTATTTTACTTAAAAAGAAGTTTTGTTATGACACAGAATCTAGATAAGATATATCTACAGTGTGTCTACCTACTATATATAGACATTAAATTTGTATAGCCAATATTTTAGAGTAAGTACTTACTTTTAATTGATTAAAAGACAAAAATGAATGGAATTCTCTTTGATGCAACTTTTTTCCCCCCAGACCAGAATCCGTAGAAGCTAGCCCTGTGGTAGTTGAGAAATCCAACAGTTATCCCCACCAGTTATATACCAGCAGCTCGCATCATTCACATAGTTACATTGGTTTGCCCTATGCGGTAAGTGTCAAACATTTCTCTGGAAGGATATTTTTAAAATTTAAAGGTTGAAAGTAGATATGTATGGTATTATACTTAAAACTTCATGTTTAAAAAGCATATTTGTTTTATACTATATAATTAGGCATATAATTTATAGTTTAATTTTTCATTAATCTTACTATATTGTTTAAGGGATTAAAATTTTATGAGAGAAACTCTTATTATTTTCCAATTTATGCTATTAATAGTTTGATGTTATATTTCTTTACTCTCTCTATAAGAAGACTATAGTTAAGGTTTGTTGTACTATCTGTTGTTAATTCTGAATTATATAGTAATTTATGTAGTAATTTATATAGTTACCATTTATTGAGAACTTGTTATATTTGAGAATCTCTGCTAAGTGTGTTTACTTATTTATCTCATTTAATCCTCAAAAACAACCACATCATGAGGTATCGTTTTCTTCTCTGTTTCATAGCTCAGAAAAATGAAAGCTTATCTAATTTAACTTACTCAATATTGCATAGCTAGTAAGAAGCAGAGTTTGGATTCAAACATAGTTGCAGAACTGGACACATTTGTTATTATGAAGGTACAATTATGAGAGATTTTTACTACTTGGACCAGAATAAAAATTACCAAATTTTTCGAAAAATCATATATTATATACCCTAGAGTGGTAATATGCCTTTGTTGTTTTTGTTATTCTTTAGTCTCCATATTCCTGAGTGTTATTTATTTATTTATTTACCTCTATTTTTACATCTTGCACCTGCTTTCATCTTAAAGGTGGAGCTATGTGACCATAGGACTGTGAAGATATCTTCTGATTTGGTGGGGAGGGAATGAGGTTTAGATGTGAAAGTGACCATCCTCGCCTTATAAATAGATAATATTCACTTACGGGGAGTTAACATCTAGCTTCACCGAGTCATTATTTTAGTGGTATTTAAGGAAGAAATGAGCCATTTTTGTATCTCTTGAGTATTCAAATTAAAGGTTGAATTTTATTTAAGTTGCTTAGTTCATATCATAGTTGAAATTAAATAATATCGTGTTGTGTTTGTGTTCAATTATCCAGGACCATAATTATGGTGCTCGTCCTCCTCCAACACCTCCGGCTTCCCCTCCTCCATCAGTTCTTATTAGCAAAAATGAAGTAGGCATATTTACCACTCCTAATTTTGATGAAACTTCCAGTGCTACTACAATCAGCACATCTGAGGATGGAAGTTATGGTACTGACGTAACCAGGTGCATATGTGGTTTTACACATGATGATGGATACATGATCTGTTGTGACAAATGCAGGTAAAATATTTCACACCATTAATTTATTTTTCTTGAATGCTGCTAACTTTTGTTAATGTTGGAAAAGATAAAGCACTTGGAGAATTAATGAATGTTTATTTCAAGTAGGACTTCTGCTACTATTGATGCAATTTATTTTATTCCTAGAAAAAGCCCCTTTGTGAAAAAAGATTTTATTAGAAGTCCTTATTGTTAACTGAGTTATAGGCAATCCTTTGTGACCTTTATTCCTGTAGGATCACATCTCTCTTTTCACTTAGTTTTAATAGTAATACAAGTACATACAGTAGTAGATGAGATAGAAATGAGAGTAGAGAGTCCTTTGTATTTCCTTTGGAATTATTTGTGCTATATAGTCAACTGTGATTTTCCAGTTTGGGGGAATTAAACATTTTGAATGATGCTTGTTTGACCTGACTCTCTCACCTCCTTTTGACTTGAACCTTGCAGCACTCTGGAGTCTCCTTGAACCAGAACCACAGTCTCCCCTCCCCCAACCCTGGTTCAACCACCAAGAAAGGCCTCCTCCCCTAGAGAAGGTGTGATTGGGACAGAAAGTGGGGTTTTGTTTCATTTTTGGTTTTTGACTGTTTTTTTTGTTTGTTTGTTTATTTTTTTGTTTGGTTTGGGGTGTTTTGTTTTGTTTTTGTTTTTTTGGTGGGAGGGATTTGGGAGGATGGAGAGGGAATAGTAGGATTTCAACCTGAAAGTTACTGAGTTTATCCCTTGCATAGGGTGGGGAGCAGACAGTATTTAAGCAGGGCATTAGTAGAGCACAAGAAAGTTTGATAGCTTTACAAAATTTCCTGGGTCTGGGCCTTATGGCATAGCTTCATTTTTTGATGTAAAGTAGTATGGCATTCACAAATATTTGAATGTGAGTATAAAAATGAATCCTAGAGATAAATATAAATTACTTTGCATTGTTTGTAATGTTTTTCCCATCTATTAGGTTAGGCGATTAGGAGTTGGATATTATTGATTAAAACATATAGTTAGAATTATATTTTAAAAAGTTCATTTATTTTTGCCAAAAAGTGGGAAATTGAAGTGTTCAGTGGAATGTGAAATTTGGTATTTTTATGGAAAGTTGTAATATTAATACGCTGAGTATGTTTTAATAAGAACATATTGTATCTTTTCATATTCAAAAATAAATTCTCATTACCCATGATACGTATCATTACCATGAGTAATGATTTCAGTAAATTTATTCGGGAGGTAAATTTAAAAACTAAAAAATATGCAGACATGACAGACTAACCAGGAAAAAAATTAATAAAATAAAAACTAAAAAATAACTTTAGTAATGCATTGCTTTCCTCATAATAGAAAATGTCAAATCATATTGTAGCCAATCACATAAACGAGCTTTCTCTTAGCTGACCTTGTCTAATGTGATAAATTACATACAATTTGGCAATGTTTTTATTTTATTGTAATGTATAATCTTAGCAATGCTTTCTTTTTGATTTAATTGCAGTGATCTATATATAATATAATTCTCTCTTAGAGAATAGCGAAATTGTCATTAGATTTTTTTATATCCATCTACAAATTCCTTAAATACTATTTTGCAGTTTCTGTATTATTCAAGGTATTTGCTTCTGAGCAGCTGCTTTTTGTTATGAATCTATTTTCTGGTATTCTATTTTTCTATTGCTCAACCTGTAGTATATTTGCAGGGCTTAATCTTTTTTCTTCTTATTTTTACTTTATACTGCTGCTTTATGTTTTTTATGTTCTTACTGCCCATATTTATCTTTTTCAAGTCTGACATCTGTGATTGTAATTATTCATTTTTCTAGCTTTGTTTCTTCTGTTGTGTATGTGACATCATTACTTAGCCCACAAATTTAACTTATTTTGTTATTCTAACCCTCATTGTCATTTGCCCTGCTTTTCTTTGTCACCGTTTTCACTTCTTTAATATATATTCTGTTACTTTCCACATTCCATCAGTTCTTGCCCCAACATTCTTAATTGAGAAGTAAAGAACAACACAGTAACAGTTAGTTTTAGTACAGTTATCCCGCCTACTTGTGGAGTATATGTCCCAAGTCCCCCAGTGGATGCCTGAAACCGTGGATAATACTGAAAAAAATATATTTTTTTACTATGTTATTTCTATACATAAATACCTATGATGCAGTTTAATTTATAAATTAGGCACCATAAGAGATTAACAGCAATAATTAATAAAATAGAAGAGTTATAACAATATACTATAATAAAAGTTATATGAACGTGGTGTGTCTCTCTCTTTCTCCGTTAAAATAGCTTAATATTTTCAGACTGCAATTGACCATGGATAACTGAAACCACAGAAAGTGAAACGGTGGATGGCAGGGGACTACTGTAGTTATATATTTGAAGTGGCTACTTATTTTGTAAAGAATAGTTAAGACTGTTTTTAGAAACAAGTGTATATGTTAACTTGAGACAAATTAAAGTCTTTTCAAGAAACTAATACAATAATAAATTGAAAAGTTTGTCTCAAGCTTGTCCATGTATTTCATTAAAAGTAATTAGGTTTAATCTCTGTCCTCATCTAATGCCTCTTGTATTCTTTTGTTTTTTTTTTGAGACAGAATCTTACTCTGCTGCCTGGGCTAGAGTGAGTGCCGTGACGTCAGCCTAGCTCACAGCAACCTCAAACTCCTGGGCTCAAGCAGTCCTACTGCCTCAGTCTCCCAAGTAGCTGGGACTACAGGCGTGCGCCACCATGCCCGGCTAATTTTTTTTCTATATATTTTTAGTTGGCCAATTAATTTCTTTCTATTTATAGTAGAGACGAGGTCTCGCTCTTGCTCAGGCTGGTTTCGAACTCCTGACCTTGAGTGATCCGCCCGCCTCAGCCTCCCAGAGTGCTAGGATTACAGGTGTGAGCCACCGCGCCCGGCCGCCTCTTGTATTCTTTAACTTCTTTTTCCCTGCTATTATTCTGGTTCTGTCCTTCTTCAACTCAAGTCTGGAATATTGGAAAAGCCTCTTTAGTTGCTCTTTCTGCTTCCAGTTTCTTAACTTTTTTGAATTAATATTATATGCTACCATAGCGTCTGTAATTATTACCTATTGACAGAGGAAATCTACACACATCCAAGTCCTATATAATCTGACACTGCACTTCACTGATCCAATTTTATTTCCCTCTGTTTCTCAAAATGAATATTGACTTCATACATATAGACCTCCTTATGGCCACCTTCTCTCCTTTGTTTGTTTGTTTTTTTGTTTTTTTTTTTTGAGGCAGAGTCTTGTTCTGTCACCCAGGCTAGAGTGCCATGGCATCATCATAGCTCACTGCAACCTCAAAATCCTAGGCTCAAGTGGTTCTACTGCCTCAGTCTCCTGAATAGCTGAGATTATAGGTGTGCATTGATATGCCCGGCTAATTTTTCTATGTTTTGTAGAGATAAAGTCTCACTCTTGCTCAGGCTGGTCTTGAACTCCTGGCGGCCTCAAGCAATCCTCCTGCCTCAGCCTCCCAAAGTACTAAGATTATAGGCATGAGCCACCGCTCTTGGCATCTTGTGGTCACCTTCTGTTCGTATTGCTAAATGATAAATCACAAACATTGCTACAGTGATGCCTTTTTTTTGTATTCCCTAAATGAGGTTTTATTCAAGTGCATTATTCTCTAAGAAGCTTTTTCTATTAACTCCAAGTAGTATGAACATCTCCATTTTGTGATTTCTAATAATGTTTGTAACCTATATCTTTTTTATTTTAAAATTGTATTTGCTTTAAAAACTTGTGTATCCTATATTTGTCCTCTTGTTTTTGCATCTCAGAATTTTATCTCCCTGAAGACACATTTCTGTGAATTATAGCACCTTTTAGAGTGCTAAGCTCATAATAGGCACTTACTAAGTGATAGTTAAATGGAATATGAAATCTTAATTTAAGGATGATTTTGATAATATGTGTGTTCTGCCTTTTTTTTTCTTTTTCAAGTGTTTGGCAACATATCGACTGCATGGGGATTGACAGGCAGCATATTCCTGATACTTATCTATGTGAACGTTGTCAGCCTAGGTAAGTTTCACATATCCAATAAAATCGCCAGTAATTTTACTGAGTTAATATTTAGTTAACAGAAATTTATTTATGAATTCTAGATTAAAGTATTACTGAATCACTGTATTTCATCAATTCTATGATGTACTTTTCCATTTTTATGTTTATTATTATTTTTGTATTCTGACATCTCTAAAATCAGGATGAATCTTTTCATTGATAGTGTGTCAGGGTTTACTTTGTAGGGTTTTTACTTTATTAATGATGCATAAAATAATAGTGCATCTTGTAACTGATGGCATCTTTTTTCACTGGAATGCATTATGTTAAAGAGTTACTAGAAGAACACTCCCTTGGTTACAGAATTTGGTAGGTCTGTCATTCTTCCTGTTTTCTGTATGTTTTGTTCCCCTATTTCTTTTTTGTTTTTTAAAATTTTTGTGGACATTTCAAACTTACATAAAAGTAACATAGTATAATGAACTCATGTTTCCACCACCCTGCTTTAGTAATTATGTTTTTTAATCTATAATGCCATGTGTTTCTTTACATAGTAAAGAATTTTTTTTTTCTTATCGCTTTCTTATCGCTTTCTGCTTTTCATTTTCTTTTTTTTTTTTTTTGATATTATTTGTTTTGTTTCTTTTTACCTACAGCCTTTCACCTTTCATAGTATTTTTAGGCAAATTCCAGATGCTATATTATTCCACCCATATATATTTAATCATATATGTATTTATGTATATATGTATTTCAGTTTATCTCTGAAAAGAAGAAATAACCACAAAACCATTATTGTACGTGCAACAAAATCTCTGGCTCTTCTAGTGACTATGATAATACTGATTGGTTGATATACATCTCTTACGTCTCTAGTAATATGAACCTACTCCTCTCACCCCACCCCTGGTCACCTTTGCAACATGTTTAAGGAATTTAGTTTTTTGTCCTGATAAATTTTGCTGGTTTCAGTCTCATGATTTTACAGTTTCCTCTGTATTTCTGTGCAAAGATATGTATATCTATAGGCTTGATCAGATTTGGGTTCCATTTTTTTTGTAGGACTACTTTCATTTTTTTTAATTTAATTTTTTTTTTTTATTTCAGAATATTATGGGGATACAAATGTTTTGGTTACATGTCTTGCTTTTTTGTACAGTTTGAGTCAATGTTATAAGTGTGTCCATCATGTAGGACTGTTTTCATAAACTGTGTTCTATTATGTGATATCTGGTTGTCTCTATGATGGGAGTCGTTGATAGTCCTTAGATCCATTAATTTATTAAGGGTTACAAATTAGTGATATGTTAATTCCATTGTTCATCCCTTATTAGCTGGAATATTTCTATGAGAACAAACTTTCCCATATTAACTATTCAGTTCTCTTAAGATACATTTCAGTGAGGAAAGATAGAATAAATGCTTGTTGATTCTTAGCCTATACCAGTTTTTGGAGTAATGAAAAAATTTTAAGAATTATCATGAACTCATGAATTTAAAGGTAGTGGATATCAGCCTTTTGCAGATATCATCCTTATTTATACTTAAATTTCATTCCATTTTCGGCCAAGTTGGTTTTCTTCAAGTTGGTTTTCAAGTCTCTTTGACAGTACTCTGGTAGACCTTGATAGCTTCTTTGCTGTCTGATATGACAAGATGTCTCAGGCTTATCTTAGACTTCTGTGCCCCAAACTTGGAAAAGACTTTCAAGAATAGAATTGTGGGGCTAGTCATGCTCCTTTCTACTAGATTGCTCACTATCCCTATTCTTTTTAATGGACAAAGTTAGGAAGTATGTTCTGTTTATTTTTAAGATAAAATCATGAGTTTATACTGATAATTGCAGTTCAAATTTAGGAATACAAGTTTTTATTTAACAATTTTTATATTGCATCTATATCTTTTTTTATCCTAGTTTGCAACAACACCAAGAATAATGTAATTAGAATATCACATAATTAATTGCTTAATCTCACAGAAGAATACAACAGTCTCAGAGTAACAATACCAACAGGATCATCAGCAATATGATTATATAATGCAGTTTAGAAATTTTTTCCATATCAGTTATATATAATATAAATCCAACAAAGGATTTATAGTCAATTTATTGGGTTTAAAGTCCCTTGAAATAATTTTACTGTTTGGTTATTACACCAGCTGGATACACACCACTGGTTTTCTTTTTGATTTTTTAAAATGAAACTTTTTGAGTTAATTTTAGATTCACATGCAGTTTTGAAATAATGCGGAGAGATCGGGTATATCCTTTACCTAGTTTCCCCCAGTGGTAACATCTTGCAAAACTATTAATACAATATCACAACTAGGATGTTGACATTTATAACAGTCAAGTTATAGAACATTATCTATCACCACAAGGATACCTCCTGATGCCATACCCAACTCCTACCTCCCAACCCTGTACTTTGGCAATCATTAATCTAGAATTCATTTCTATAATTTTGTTATTTCCAGAATGTTCTGTAAATGGGTTCATATATATGTGTATGTATATCACCCAGTATGTTACATTTTGGGATTGGCTTTTTCATTTACCATAATTTCCTGACAGCCATTCGATTTGTTGCATGTATCACTATTTCATTCATTTTTATTGTTGAGTAGTAGTCTATGGCATGTATGTACCACAGTTTTGTTTAACCATTTACCTGTTGAAGACCTTTTGGATTGTTTCCACTTTTGTGGCTGTTACAAATAAAGTTACTGTGAACAGTGATGTACAGGTTTTTTTGAGAACCTAAATTTCTTTTTTCCTCTGGTATAAATGCCAAGAAATAGCTTGGCTATGTGGTAGAAGATACATGTATAGATTTGTAAGAAATTGTCACATTGTTTCCCAGAGTGGCTATACCATTTTATCCTGCCAGAAATGTAGAAGTAATGTTATTTTTGATTTTAAGACTTGCTTTTTATATTTTATTTACTTTTATATTTATGTACTTTATAATTACATAAGAAGTAGTTCTGTCCTCCTAAAGTCAAATATATACCACAAGGTATATTCACATAAGTCTAACTTCTATCCCTGTTCCTTCTGCCACATAAGTAATAATTTTTAAAAAATTATTTTTCCTTCCATTGCTTGTTTTATTATATGCAGATATGTATCTATATATTTGTATTTCCCTCCTTATTTAGGTAAGCAGAAGCATATAATACAGTGCCTTTGACACATTTTTTTTCCTCTTAAAAATATACACTGAAGATCACTTCCTGGTAGTGTAATGGAGATTGACTCCGTTCTTTCTACAGCTTCAATGCACTCTATCTTTTTTATGTACTCTAGTTTATCAGTCAGTCCCAATGGGTGGACATTTGAGTTGTTTCCAGTCTTTTGTTATTACAAATAGAAGTCAGTTTGTTAAGTAAAAGGGCAAATGTGTATGTAAAATTTTGTCAGATATTACTAAATTCCCCTCTAGTAGGAGCTGTGCAATTTTGAATTGCAACCAGTAATGGATAAACATTCCTGTTTTCCCAAGCCTTACAATAGTGTTTGGCAGACATGGATTTTTGTCAGTTTAATTAGGTTAGAAAAGGTAATCTCAATGTTGTTACATTTTGTATTTCTTTTATTGTGAGTGAGGTTTTTCTATTTGGTTTTGTTGCACTTTATGATAGTTATTAGTTATTAGCCTTTTGCCAGATAATTTTTGATGGGGTAAATATCTGTTGATTAATTCAGTGAGAGTTGGTTAAAAACTGACCACTAGGAAGGCACATAATTGGAATATGTGCCAGTCATTTGAGAAAGATCTGTTCATCATTCTGTGATAACTAGGATAATTATTGGTGATGCTTGGATAATTAATTACATGTCCTAGTAAACATTAAGGCAAGTCTGTTAGTGAGTTTTAGACATTTTAATCTAGATCCCTTATTTTCCTATCTAAGAATAATCTGGTGTTATTTGGCCTCTAGGCTAATAGTGAGAGAACGTACTGTGAGAACGTTGGCAGGGGGGAAAGTAAAAAGATCACTATGGATGATGTAGTTCATGGGTAGAAGCTGGGGGAGGTTAATGAAATATTTCACTTAATTGTTACATGTTCAATGTTTATTATTTCAAAAGTGATGAATGGTAATAATGCAATAGATTGTAATTCAGTGTC
This sequence comes from Lepilemur ruficaudatus, assembly GCA_963574885.1. Taxonomy (NCBI): domain Eukaryota; kingdom Metazoa; phylum Chordata; class Mammalia; order Primates; family Lepilemuridae; genus Lepilemur; species Lepilemur ruficaudatus. Next base: position 84,437 of record CAUYRT010010951.1, on the reverse strand, counting down.
ATACATTTACTTTAAGAAATTTAGTTTGTCATTTTAATTACATTGTTAATTACAGTTTTTTCAGACTTTTTGCTATAAATAATTCAATTTGAAAAAAAAAGTCTTTCTTAAGTTAAAAATTGTTTTCTTTTTCATTTTGGAGACAAAATCTCACTGGTCACCCAGGCTGGAGTGCAGTGGCACGATCATAGCTCACTACAGCCTCCAACTCCAGGGTTGAGGCAGTTCTCCTGCCTCAGCCTCCCAAGTAGCTGGGACTACAGGCACACACCACCACACCTAGCTAATTTTTCTTTTCATTTTTTGTAGAGACAGGATCTTGCTAAGTTGTCCAGGCTGATATCAAACTCCTGGCCTCAAGCAATCCTCCTGCCTTGGCCTCCCAAAGATTGCGATTATAGGTGTGAGCCCACTGTGTCCAGCCAAAAATTATCATAGGTTTAATTGGAGTCACTACCTGGCATCTGTTGCTACTACTAGATTATATCTAAACCGTAAGGCAAAGGATGTTGTATATATTTTATACTAGGTTTTTCATTGAGAACATTAAAGAAATTATAAAATTTATCACATTTAAAATAGATCTGCTTCATATCTAAATTTATGAAAGTTTGATAAATAATCATGTTAATATTTTAATGTAGGAGTTTGGATAAAGAGAGGGCAGTGCTACTACAACGCCGGAAAAGGGAAAATATGTCAGGTGGGTAAAAAGGACCTATGCTAAATTAAAACTAGTATGACTGAGAGAATAAGTGATCTGCATATTTTTAGTTAGATATAAACACGTTATTGATGAATGTTGATTGTATATGTAGTTTGCAGTCTCTGGTATAGATTTTAAATCTTTTTTATAGATTATATGATACGTATATACTTAATTTGGGAAATATGGAAACTAGAGGAAAATAAATAGAAAATTTAAATTATCTATAATTTTTCTACACATAGGTAACCTGTAGGTTTAAAGACATAAAATATATTTATTCTTTAGCAAGATGGTGATCCACTAGTTTATCATGTGGAATAGTATTTATTTCATTTTTAGGAATAGAATTTTCTAAATTTTCTAAATTCTGATTACATATTCCGCAATTTTCATTTTGGCTTAAAACGTTGATACCAGAACACCAGTTTTGAATAATCTTAATTTATTCAACCATTCCTCTTTGATGTACATTTGAGTTGTTTCTAGGATTTAATGTTTTGTTTTTGTTTTTAAAGGCAGTACCCTGAACAAAACCCTCTGGCACAAGTCTTTTTGTACTTCGCTGTTTTGTCTTTGACTAGATCCCTGGAAATGTGATGGCTGGGTCAAAGGTGTAAATACATATATTAATATGATTTTGCTAGATATGGCTAAATTCCCTGTTTTTTGAATTTTCACTGGTAGTGTATGAGAGTGCCTGTTTCCCTAGTTACAACACCAGAGTATGTTGTCAGACTTTTGGAAACTTTCTAGTTTAATTTGTGAGAAAGGATATTTGTAGTTTACATTTAAATGTATCTTATTATTATGAGTGAGATGAGTGAAGAAGTGAAAAAATGTGTTCATTCTTTAGAAAGATGGAGATGACACTTTGTCATGTGCAATGTTGTTTTATTTCATTGTTTGAAATAGAAGTATTACATGTGCAGTAATTTTTATTTTGCCTTTGAAGATGGTGATACCAGTGCAACTGAGAGTGGTGATGAGGTTCCTGTGGAATTATATACTGCATTTCAGCATACTCCAACATCGATTACTTTAACTGCTTCAAGAGTTTCCAAGGTTAATGATAAAAGAAGGAAAAAAAGTGGGGAGAAAGAACAAAACATTTCAAAATGTAAAAAAGTACGTTTTTGCTTGGTTTGAGTTGAGTAGATAGGATAGTTAGATAGCTGAGTTTTGTAGGAAAGACAGGAGAAGTGAGAGTAATGGGTAGTAGTTTAAAAAGGTGGCAGGATAACTAGCAAAATTTTTTTTGTTAATTTTAAACAATGAAATACATTTTAAAATTTTAATGCATTTTAAACATTGAAGCAAAATAGAGAAGAAACTTTGCAAACTGCTTTGAAATCATTTAATGGGACTAGTCATAGAAATGCAAAAGCTAAAATAGAAGAGATTGCTGTTTTAGAAGACAGAAGTAACAGTCCTAAATTTTCAATAAATTATTAACAGGTAAAGAAGCAGTGATTGTTTATAGTTCTTCTCTGTTTGAATCATATTTAATCATTTTAACAAGGCTCCCTATTTGTTGAATTTCTTACCACGTAGATTTTTTTTTTCACTTAAACTTTACATGATGAGTTATCCCTAGGCTCTGATGACAGAAAACTGTTTATAAGCTAACTTTTCATTAAATTTGTTATAATTGCTAATGAAGATTTTTGTCATTTAAGGTAAAAAAATACTTTCAATAATGGCAATAGTGCTATTATGGAGTAAAATTATACCTAGGTGTGAAATTAAGGCTTCAAAATAAAGCTTTTTTTAATATTTGAGTAATTCCTCATGATATATTTGGTTATTTAAGTAGGCAGCATGTAGTTTAAAATACATTTTCATTTTCTAATTTTACCTCCCTGTTTAAGTTTAACTATCTAGCAGTTATCACGTCTGTGTCCCCTCAGCTTTTTTGTTACTTGTCTGCTTGTATTTTATTTAATCTGGATAACTTAACTGTTACTACATTGTACTTGGACTTCGTAATTTTTGCTTCTGCTGTTTCCTTCATCATTTGGAATATTGTCTTCTCCATCTTTATCTTTTAAAGTCCTACTATATATTTTGAGGCCCATTTCAAGCACAGCTTTCTCCATGAAATTTGTTTCTCTCTTACCAAACGTGTTCTTTCTTTGCATCCCATCAAAGCTCTTAATACTTAAGCACATTTTGCTTTGTTATTTTCCTCATCTTTGGTAGACTGTAATTTACACAAAGAGAGATTGTCTTTTGCATGCCTTTTACAATTTAGGAGCTCACATATAGATGTTGACTCACCTTTTTATCTACTGCTTTCAAATTGTGATTTTCTTTTTGATTGTTATGTAAAAGACATGGAAATTTTATCCTTTTGTATTTCTGTTTTAGGTCATTTAGTTTCATTTAAATCTGTTTTTTTAATAAAGCATAGATTCTGCATTTTCTATGGCTGGAATGACTTTTGGGTATTTGAAATGAATCAACCCTGGGTCTTTGTGTCGTATTTATTTCAGAATATTGCTGTATATTTAAAAAGAAAGGGATTTTCTCTGGTATTAAGTTAATAATATTTGACAGGGCCTAGTCATGGAGGCTCTGGCCTGTAATCTGAGGACTTTGGGAGGCTGAGGCCAGAAGGATTGCCTTAGGCCAGGAGTTCAAGACCAGTCTGACCAATATAGCAAGACCCCGTCTCTACAAAAATTTTTTAAAAAAATTAGCCAAGCATGGTGCATGTACCTGTAGTCCTAGCTACTGTAGAGGATGAGGCAGGAGGATCGCTGAGCCCGGAAGTTTAAGGTTGCAGTGAACTACGATCATGCCAGTGCAGTCTAGCCTGGGCAACAGAGCAAGACTCTGTCTCTAATAAAGAATAGTAATAATAATAATACTTGACAGGGATTAGAGGAGGGAAAAAGAATCCAGGAAATGGGCACAAAAAATAGCTATTTCTACTGTTCTGTTAAATTTTTATTATTATTGAGGGAAATATGTAATATAAAAGATGCAGCAAAAGGATACAAGTTTTATATTCAGCCTACTACATGGCTAATTGTTGAAAATGTGAATGGAGTTAGCAATAAATATTCTGGGCAGATGACAGTTTTTAAATATTCATAAAACTCTATTAAGTTGTAGATGGTACTTTAGCAGTTCAAGACTTTGACATGATTAACATTAATAACAGAATAAAGTATTAAAAGACATGGATTATGTATTGTGACCCTATATATTAATTAGGACTTTTAAAGTAATATTTTCTGATTTTAACTTGAAAAGAATTTTTTCAACTTTGTTTCAGTTCATAAAACCATTGTCAACAAATATTACTTATGGATGTTCTATTATTTTTCTTTCAGTATTTCCTGTTTAAACCAAACTTGTATCCCCTTGACCATGCTTTAAATTTTTTTTCAGCAGTACAGCCATTACCTGGGCTCTAAAATCTATAAGTCATCTTTAGTCTTTGACATCCAGATTTATTCTCAAAAGCTCTATTGATATTTACTTTGAAATGTCTTTTGGATACTTTTTTTTTTGAGACAGGGTCTCACTCTGTTGCCCAGGGTAGAATCATAGCTCACTGCAGCCTCAAGCTCCTGGGCTCTAGTGATCCTCCTGCCTCAGCGTTCAGAGTAGTTGGGACTACAGGCTTGTGTCTCCACGCCCCACTAATCTTTCTATTTTTTGTAGAGACAGGGTCTTGCTCTTGCTCCAGCTGGTCTCCAACTCCTGGTCTCAAGTGATCCTCCCGCCTTGACCTAGGATTATAGGCATGAGCTACCTCACTTGAGCTGATATATATTTTTCCCTTCTTTTTGCTGTTGTAACCCTAGTCTCAGCCCTAACTACCTTATAGTAATACAGTAATATCTTCTTATCATCTTTGATTTCTCTTTATCCTCTTCCTTCTTTGTTCCATTCTGCATTTGGTTATCAGATTTCCCATAAATGTCATTCTTATATCTCTTCTCTGCTCAAAAATATTCTAGGGATTGTTTATTTATAGTGAAGAGCATACAGCATTTAAGTCAGAATTATAAAATCTGACTTTTTAAAGAAGGCTCCCATGACCTAATTTGATATTGTTTAGCAGATCTCTTATACTGCTTTTCAGTAGGTAAAAGTGATATGTTAGTTTTTTCTTGAATTTGATGTAATTCTTGTGTCTTCTTTCATAGTTTTTTGTACTAGCAGGATTATATTCCTTTTACTTGCCCATCTGTTTTACATAGTCCCTCTAGTTTTTTTCCCTCATGTTTTACATAAAGTTCCTTTGCCTCCTTTTAAAAAAAATCTTGCTCTCTTCGAACATTGTCTATGTACATATTTGGCACTTAAATATTTGGATCTGTATTGCCAGCTCTAGGTTTTTGCTAGTCTCTCTAAATAGAGAGTTTATACTTTTTTGGGGGGATGAGAAGGAGAAGAATAAAGTCTTAAATACCTTTTTCAGGATCTTGCAGGTTAGTGGGCTCTCAGTACATACTTACTGAATAAATATAGCTGTTTACCACAGTTTTCATTTCTTATGCCCCATTAAGGGTTCAAATATTATCTGGTAGTTGCTTAGAGAATTAAAGTAATAACATTTTACCCCCTCCCAAAACATGTCTCATTGTTTCAACAAAACTATAATATTTTAATACCTTCTCAGTTTTTATCATAAATATTTTTCCATGGTTGTAATATTGAATACAGAGTATTTGGAAATTTTTGTCTTGGCATCATATTATATACAGATTTTTATATTCTACATAGTCTGCATTTTGTTTATTTATTTTTTAAAGAGACGGGATCTCACTATGTTGCCCAGGCTGGAGTACAGTGGCTATTCATTGGCACGATGATAGCGCATTACAGCTTCGAACTCCTGGGCTCAAGCGATCCTCCTGCCTCAGCCTCCTGAGTAGTTGGGACTACAAGGTGTGCACTACCACGCCTGGCTATGTTCTATTTTTAAAATGATGGTATTCTATATTCTAGTAGATACCTTTATTTATATAAACATGTTCCTAATTTTGGCTTTTATTGGTTTTTGCAAATATTATGACACCTCAGTAAAAAGCTTTAATGAACCAACTGATTATGAAATAATAATTATCTCCAGTTTTTTTAAAAACTAACTCAAAATTCTATATTTCAGGCCTTTCGTGAAGGATCTAGGAAGTCATCAAGAGTTAAGGTGAATACATTGAATTTAAGGTGTTATTATCAACTGTCAGTTATTGAGGAACTTGCCACGTGGTTGCTTGTCCATATCTTAATGCTCTCTTCAAGTGTGCCATTTCATTGTTTATTATCTTTACCAGAAGTGGGACCTTAGAGAATTCTAATTGGATTAATATAATACTCTTGTAATTTATTAACACTATTAAAAACATTAATCAAAAGGGGGGAGGTATATAAGCAGTTTCGAACATAATTTGAAATTTGCTCTTCTGCGTAGTTGGGATTCTAGGGAGTTAGTCAAGTCAGTTGTCGTACTATAAAATCACCATGGAAGCACCATGTAAATACAAACTAGTTATGTGTACCTTGAATTGAGATGTATCCTCAATTTTTTAGATGCTAACATTGCTGAAAGAAGCAAGGTTCCCCAACGTGGGCTCCCCCCAAAACATAGGTTCGTGTTGGGTCACAGAGGTCAACCATACAATAGTACTGTAGCTTTCTGGGTTAGGTAGTAAAAATAATGAATTTCTTAAATTGTCAAATATTAAATAGGATGTGGGGAGCATGTTACAGTGTATCTGTTGTCCCTGTACTACAAAGCATAATAATTATTCATTGTTTCACATTTCTGGAAAACAGTCCAGTGATTATTCTTGCATAATTTTATAGTTGTTTCTCAAGACTGTTAATACTTGGTGTCACTTAGCATACTGCAAGTCCAAAGTTTCATAAAATGTTCTTTACATGTTAATGTTGGAGATTTTAAACAGAGCTTAGTATGTTAACTTAGATTTATGGAATTTGATCTGATACAGAATAAAGAGGTCTGAAAAAGTTTTTCAGTTAAGAACTATTGATACTCCAGCAGTGCTCCTTTCTTCTCAATATATCTAATCGCCTGCAGGCAAATTTACCCTGCAGGCAAAATGAGGAAGGAGCATCTTTTACTTAGCTAAAATAACTTTCCTTTAGTACATAAAGAAGTGATGAGGGATGTAAAATTTTTAAAAAATTCTTGTGTATCTTGAAAAATATCTTTTCCTTAACCAGAAAATATCTCTTTAAAATCATTACAGCCCAAATAAGTAATTCTGTAGTAATTCCATAAGGTTCAAGAAATATAGGCTGGGTACGGTGGCTCACGCCTGTAATCCTGGCACTCTGGGAAGCTGAGGCGGGTGGATCATTTGAGCTCAGGAGTTTGTTAGCAGCCTGAGCAAGAGCGAGACCCCGTCTCTACTAAAAATAGAAAAGAAATTAGCTGCACAACTAAAAATATATAGAAAAAATTATCCCAGGCATGGTGGCGCATGCCTGTAGTTCCAGCTACTTGGGAGGCTGAGGCAGAAGGATCGCTTGAGCCCAGGAGTTTGAGGTTGCTGTGAGCGAGGCTGACGCCACAACATGCTAGTTTAGGCAACAGAGTGAGACTCTGTCTCCAAAAAAAAAAAAAAATTAAAAAAAAAAGAAATATAGAAGAGCTGTATTAAAAATATACCAAGTCAATAGAGGAGTTTCTTGTGGGCCTCAAATAAGAAATGAAAATTTAAAAACTGAGTAAGTTCTTTTAATAAAGCAGAGGAAAACTATAACATGAAATAGTGCCTCATATTTCTATGAAAATCTGTTCTTTATCAAATGGCCATTGCAATGTAGAATATGTATATACATAAAATATCAACCCTACCCCTTTCAAATAGTCAAGCAACTTACTATAGTTTATACTCCAGTACAGAAAACAATAATACTTTTTGTTATAAAGATTCGTCACTCATATGAAGGATGGACTGATGGTAAATTTTAGTAATGTATTATATCCATACACACATGTATTACAGGATATATAAGGATCTTTGTGAAATCTATATGTGATATTAAAATTTCAGTTAGGTTAGGCTGTACATATTAAGGCAGTAACTTGTTTTCCCATCAAGGTATTCAGTATTATAGAAGGAAGTTATAAACGGCATTTACCAATAAATTTGTTATGTGGACATTAGGTCATAGATCTTGGAATGGCACTAAGTTAAGGTATCAAAGTATAGCATTGTTATAAAGGAAATATAAAAATTATATTAAAATAAATTTATACGTGATATGCAGCATGTGTAGTTCACATAATTGCAAATTTATTCTTGCTAAATAGAACAGTTCTCAGTTTGTTGCTCTTGAGTAGAGATATTGGCAGTCTCTAAAACCAGAAATTTTATATGCTATCTTTTTTTATACTGTTTGCTGAAATTGATCCAATGATTTGAGTTCAGGCAGGCCCTGGGTTACGGATGACCTACTTTATTGCATTCCGTACTTACGAATGGGCTCCCAAGGCTCCCCATAAGGATAATTTATAATTAATTAATTGCATTAATAATTTGGAAAATAGTTTCTTCTGTGCATGTAAACAAATCTGCATGGCACAAGCAGTTCGTTAGTGCAGCATATTTGCACTAGTGGCTGGTCTTATTTTATGGTCGCTTACGTACAGGATCACTTTTGTGTTAACTTTTTTATTTGATTTTTGAGTCTTATGACCATACCTCCAAAGTGAAAGTCCACTGCAAGTCTAGATGGGCCTGCAATGAAAAGTGATTACAACGAAAATGATAGCAGAAATAATTAAGAGTTGAGAGAAAGACCAGACACCATCATTCATTGGGAAAGCATTGGGCTTCAGTCACTCTACTGTTGGAACAATTATAAAGGATAAAGTGAGAATAATGGAACATGTAAAAGGCAGTGTTCCAGTGAAAGCATCAGTTATTACTAAGCAGCATAGTAGATTAATTATTGAAATGGAAAGTTTATTAAGTTAGAAGGATGAAAATAAGTATAACATTCCTATTAGCCTAGCGTTGATGCAACATGAGTGTTAACCTTTAATATTCTTTTTTAAAATTTCTACTATCTCTTATCTAAACCTTTTGTATGAGTTTGTTTTTATGTTCCATTTGAATTAAAAGAGCACAATAGTTTCTGTAACTTATTACAGTAAAGGGATATTATTACTACTACTACAGTATTATTACTACTACAAATGAGCCATTATAGTGTTATTATTGCCATATATGCCCTGTTCATCAGGGATCGGAGTTAGATACGAATCTTATCTAAAGACATTCTCAGGAACATCTCAGCTGTAAGCTGGGGACTTACCTGTATTTGCAATTTTATCGATATCCTGCATTTGGCTACAATAGTGAGAGTGAAGCTTGAATTTCTGCTATTCCAGCATAACTCAGCTTCCTTCAGTTTTCCAACTCATATTTGTTTGGCATGCAATATAAAAATGTACTGGGCTGCTAATATATGGTCTTCTTTTCACTAGAACCAACTTAGAAAGCCAAACATTATTTCTTGTTTATATTATATTCTTTTATTTAGAGTGATATTAATTTTTTATGTTGAGTGTGTATAAGTACTTAAGTCCAGATATTAATGCTGAGTTTGCTATGATTTTAGGGTTCAGCTCCAGAGATTGATCCTTCATCTGATGGTTCAAATTTTGGATGGGAGACAAAAATCAAAGCCTGGATGGATCGCTATGAAGAGGCAAATAATAACCAGTATAGTGAGGGTGTTCAGAGGGAGGCACAAAGAATAGCTCTGAGATTAGGCAATGGAAATGACAAAAAAGAGATGAATAAATCAGATTTGAATACCAACAGTTTGCTCTTCAAACCTCCTGTAGAGGTAAATATATCATTTGTCAAAAAATTGTAAAACAAAACCCTTTTTATACTGTGTATCTGTAGTTAGACTGAAAGCAACCAGCTTTATTAATCTCAACATTTACTCTGATTTTAGAGCCACATACAAAAGAATAAGAAGATTCTGAAATCTGCAAAAGATTTGCCTCCTGATGCACTCATCATTGAATATAGAGGGAAGTTTATGCTGCGAGAACAGTTTGAAGCAAATGGATATTTCTTTAAAAGGTACATTCCTTTATTTTCCCATGTTCATTTTCTGTAGGTAAATACTGAATTTTTGGCTATTTTATCCAGATGCTTTGATTATATGTACTTTGTTTTCCTGCGTGATCATTTCAGTACTTAAAACTGTAGTGTGGTTGAACAGCGACTAATGATAACTTTTGAACTATGATAAACTACAAAATCATTTAAAAATGCAAAGATATATTCCTCAGTCTCTTGCCTATGTCTGTCTTCCTGAAAATCCTAAAACAATCCACTTAAAAGGTAAATCAGCAACATTGTAGGTTGTATAATGATATCAGTCAGGAACTATGATTAGCTGAGATTAGAAGGAACCTTTCCATCCAGGACCTGTGCTTAATCCTCACTGCGTATAGCTAGAACCTGAAAAGACCATGGTGACCATAGGCAGAACCTCTTCTTCTGTTTTGTTTTTTGAGATAGAGTCTGGCTCTGTCACCTAGGCTGGAGTGCAGTGGTGCAATCATAGCTCACTGTAACCTGAAACTCCTGGGCTCAAATCATCTTCCTGCCTCGGCATTCCAAGTAGCTAGGACTACTGGTGTGCGCCACCATGCCTGGCTAATTTTTTTAGAAGATAGAAGAGATAGGGTCTCACTATGTTGCCCAGGCATCTTGAACTCCTGGCCTCAAGTGATCCTCCCATCTCAGCCTCCCAAAGTGCTGCATTTAGAGGCATAAGCCACCATGCCCAGCCAACTTCTTCCCCTTTATTAGACAGTGTTAGATTTGGTACAATGTTTTGCCACCAGTTTCAACTCCCACTTTGTTGGTATTGGAATGGTTTTGGAAGTCTCTTCCTTCTAGGGTTCGGGATTTTTATGTGGTATTGATATGATCCTCTGATAGCCATTGCTTCCCTGTAGTCTAGAAGTATGTTCATATCTCTAGGGGGATGACATTCCCAGTCTGTGTCCTACACTTACCAAAATCATTTCTTATTGTTTATGGCTTGAGTTTTTTCTTATATGAAAGATACACAAGAATTTTTCCCTATTATAATAGATTTGATCTGAAATGAGTATAACTCACTTTTAAATGTCCCAGGAAGGAAATATAGATTTTAAAGGAATTGATTTATGACTGCATAAAAGCAGTAGTCACTCTCTTTTTATCTTTCTTTGTAAATTTGAATTTCTACCTTCAGTTAATTGCCTTTGATTTTTTAGGTGGGATTATAGTGGCAGGTAAACATCTGATTAGCATAAACTAGCATAACTGGAGTCAGATTGCCTACATTCAAATTTCGACTTCACTACTTTGTGTCTTTTAGAAGTTTCCTCATCAGTTTGCTTATGAAGAATAACAGATTATTATACAGAAATGTTAATAAGTTATAATGTTTCTTTGTAGACCATACCCTTTTGTTTTATTCTACTCTAAATTTCATGGGCTGGAAATGTGTGTTGATGCAAGGACTTTTGGGAATGAGGCTCGATTCATCAGGCGTTCTTGTACACCCAATGCAGAGGTAAAGTTACAGAAATCTTTTGGGGAGGTGAGGCATGGGGATGTGTACAATCTGAGTATTAAGCACAAAAGTCTGGTAGCCTAAAACACTTTTCAACTGCTGATACATTTTGTACTACCCAACATCCTTCTGTTGTGAAAATTCGGGTGATAATTGGCTGTGAAGTTCTAAAAAGTACTCTGCACACTGAAGAAATTGGTGATGTTCCTCGTAAGAGGAAATACTGGGCTGCTTTTTGTTTATCCTAGAAACTTTATTTATAATTCAAATATGTGCTATGATTTGATTAAGTTAGATCAGCAGTTCCCAACCTTTTTGGCACCAGGGACCAATTTCATGGAACACAGTTTTCCACAGACTGCGGGGAGGAGGGAAGCAGAGCTCACGTGGTGATGCAAGCAATGGGGATGAAGCTTCACTTGCCTGCTGCTCATCTCCTGTTCTGTGGCTGGGTTCCTGAGTTTCATGGAAGACAATTTTTCCACAGAGTTTGGGGAGGGGGGGAGTTGGAGCTCAGGTGGTGATGTGAGCAATGGAGAGCAGCTGCAGCCCGGTTCCTAACAGGCCACAGACTGGTACCAGTCCGCGGCCCGGGCATTAGGACTGCAAAGTTTGATGACAAAGCTAAAATCTGATGGAAATTTTATGTGTGCTACTTGAAGAATTTTTATAAAATTATATTTTAGTGTGGAATGTAAAGTAATGTTGGTTTTGCTTTTTACATGCTGATATAAACATTTTTAATTTTATAATTATATAATATTGCAGCTAAGAGTATAGGTTTAGAACCAAGAACCAAATTTAGGAGATTCATGCCTTCTCTGTGACTTAATAGGTTTGTAACCTTATCTGTGCCTCAATTTTATCACTAAAAAGGTGGTATGAGGACTAAAGGAGTTAATGCACATAAAATATCTAGAACATTGTCATAGAAAAGTACAGTGTTGGCTGTACCATTACTGCATTCATTAAACTAAGATGCCATCACTTGTAAGATTACCGATTTTAGAGATGCTGAAAGGCAAAAAATTAGAATTGATGAAATAAAGTATTTTATTTTTTTGGATGCCATACAGTGAGCTGTAGGGTTGGGAGATTTGGCAGTGGGCAGCAACACACCTTTGAGAAATCTTCCCAGTTGATAACAACTGATTTATAGTGATAAGTCTTATAATTAATGGCATATTTTCCAGTTTGTGTTTGTTAAGTACATTGACTAGTTTTCAAAATTATAGGATAAGATCCTTATAAAGGTAGGAAGTAATTTATAGAAATGTAAAATTATTCTTTTAACTTACAGGTGAGGCATGAAATTGAAGATGGAACCATACATTTGTACATTTATTCTATACAAAGTATTCCAAAAGGAACTGAAATTACTATTGCCTTTGATTTTGACTATGGGAATTGGTAAGTTCAAGTCTGTAAATATGTCATCTTTTGCTTCAAAATAGTTCCTTAATGACCTTATAATAATTTAGGTATTGTCATTACTTTTATAGCTTTTTATTTTTATCATGAGGCAATTAAAACTACTTTAAGCATTTTAGTATCAGCCTCCATTATATCATTGTTGCTTATTTTCTAAGTTTTCCCTAATTATTATTATAATGTAAATGTTCACAGTAATTATAGTTAGTAATCTTAATTCAGCCATACAGCACCAACCTTGTTTATGTAAGAATTTTTTCTTCTTTTTCTTGTATTTTTTAGGTGATACAATTTTAGTCATATATGGTTAATCAGTATGAATGATATCTCTTTTGCCCCTCAAAATAAGAGATTGTCAAATTTTCTTTATAAATTGAAAGGGTTTGTTGGAGATCTTGCAAAGAAACTCTGAGAACTATTGTTCTGAAACACTAGGAAAAAACAGATGTTAATTCTGAGTACAACAGACCTTGAACAACACAGAGATTAGGGGTGCCAACCCTTGTGCAGTCAGAATCCACATATAACTTTTGGCCCCCCAAAAGCTTAACTAACAGCCTGTTATTGACTGGAAGCCCTATTATTAACATAAACAGTCGATTAATACATATATTACATATGTATTGTTTACTATTTTCTTACAGTAAACAATAACATAAGGTAGAGAAAAGAAAATGTTATTAAAGGGGCTGGGTATGGTGGTTCACACTTGTAATCCTAGGACTTTGGAAGGCCGAGGCAGAAGGATTGCTTGAGGCTAGGAGTTTTGAGACCAGCATGGGCAACATCGTGAGATCTCATCTCTACAAAAAAATAAAATATAATTAGCCAGGCATGGTGGCATGTGCCCTGTAGTCCCAGCTACTGGGGAGACTGAGTCAGAAGGATTGCTTGAGCCCAGAAGTTTGAGGTTGCTGTGAGCTAGGTTGACGTCATGGCACTCTAGCCTGGGCAACAGAGCAAGACTTTGTCTCAAAAAAAAAAAAAAAGAAAAAAAGAAAAAAAAGAAAACCATAAGGAAGAGAAAGTATATTTACTATTGGTTAAATGGAAGTGGATCATTAAAAAGGTCTTCATCCTGGTCTTCACGTTGAGTAGGCTGAGGAGAAAGAGAAGGGGTTGGTCTTGCTGTCTCAGGAGTGGCAGAGGCAGAAGAGATGGAAGAGGTAGAAAGGGAGGCAGCGGAGGCAGGCACACTTGGTGTACCTTTATGGAAACACACCATAATTTGTTTGGCTTTTTTGCTTTTTCATTTCTCTGAAAATGTTTTTATACAGTACTAATCCTTTTTCCACTGTTTGCTTTTAGTTTCAGTGTCCATGTCACAGAAGGGTCCATGTCATAAAAGAAGGCAAAAGCAGTCTTGTGTAATTGGAACCCTTCTGCCAGATTGTCTAATATCAATTTGTTTTCTGGCACTGCTTTTTCTACATCTTCTTCCTCATCATATAGCACTGGTTCAGAAACACTAATTTCCATCAAATCATCTTCCATTAATTCTTCTAGTGTGGTGTCTATTAGGTCTCGAATTTCTCCAAGATCTACATTTTGAAACCCTTCAACCCCCACCTATCCACATTCTCTTTCATGATTTCCTTGATTGGCTCTTTTGTAAATCCTGTGAAGGATTTACACAACATTTGGACATGGTTTTCTCCAGCACAAATTTAGTGTTTCAGGCTTGATTGCTTTCACGGCTTTTTCTGTAACAGTGATGGCATTTTCAATGATGTAATCCTTCCAGACTTTTGTGATGTTCTTTTGGAATTCTCTTCCATAACATTGACAGTCCTTTCCATAAAGTAACATGTGTAATGAGCCTCAAAGGTCCTCAAAACTCCCAATCTAGAGGCTGAATTAGAGATGTTGTGTTTGGGGGCAAGTAGGCCACTTCAATGCCTTTGGTGTTGAACTCACGGGGTTCTGGGTGGCCAGGGGTGTTGTCCAGTATCAGAAGAATTTTAAAAGGCAGTCCCTTATTGGGAAGGTACTTCTTACCTTCAGTAACAAAGCATCAATGGAACCAATCCAGAAAAACAGTTTTTGTTGTCCAGGCCTTTTTGTTTACGACCAGAAACTGGCAGCTGATGTTTGTTTCTTTTACCTTCAAGGCTCAACGGTTAGTGGCTTTATACATGAGGGCAGTCCTGATCATAAACCCGACTGCATTTGCACAAAACAGTAGAGTTAGCCTATCCCTTCCTGTCTTAAATTCTGGTGCTTGCTTCTCTTCCTTACTAATAAATGTCCTTTGTGGCTTTTTTTTTTTTTTTTTCCAAAATAGAGCAGTTTCATTTGCATTAAAAACCTATTCAGGCCAGATACCCTTTCTCCTTAATGATTTGCTTAATGATGTCTGGGAACGCATTTGCTGCCTCTTGTCAGTAGAAGCTGCTTCTCCTATTGACATTTTTTAAGCCAAACCCTTTCTAAAATTATCAAACCATCCTTTGCTGGTATTAAATTCCCCACCTTTAGATCTTTCACCTTCCTTTTGCTTTGTCATTTAATGACTTCACTTTTTCTCAAATCATACTAGAGTATATAGGTATACCTTTCTTACATAGCAATCCTGCACCAACTTTTAAAAGCTGAATTTTCAATACAAGATGAACAGTTATTTTGCAGAATGTAAGGTTTTCACACCTGCTGGCATAGCTGCAGTGAGAGCTCCACAGATTTCTTTCTTTTTTTTTTTTTTTACATGGTACATATGCTGGATTAATTTATCTTGAGATGACAGGCAGCCACAGCTGTACCTCAATCTGTGCTACCTATCAAGCAATTCAGGTTTTTCTTATAGTGTCATGACTTTTCTCTGCTTCTTGGGAGCACTTCCAGCATCACTAGTGGCACTTCATATGGGTCCCGCAGTATTACTCAAAGTTTTACTATGTTGTACTAAACATGATGTAAAATGTGTGAGGACCATGAGAGAGCACTTTTTACCGTGATTTGCAATTTACTGGAGAGATGAACTGCTCACAGGGAGATGATTAGTGCCACATGGCGTTTCAAGCTGAATGCCACAATAACAACAGGAGGTGGCTACAAAATTATTACAGTAATGTATTATCTACTGTAGTTAATTGTATGCCGTTATGATTTAATACTGCATCCTTATGTTTGTTTACATTTCTCTTGACTGTGAATGGCACCATGTAAGTCTGTTTGCATAAGTTTTGATAAATTTTAACTTTTTATAATAGATTTATGTATATTTTATGGTAGTATATGACAAAATAGACTAGTATCTACATACATTTTATGCATTCATGACATACTTTTTCTTAATTTTTTCAATACTTCTAGGCTGTGTGGTACATCTGAGTTTTTTCAAATTGTTGAAAATCTCCAAAAAATTTTCTAATGTATTTATTGAAAAAAATCCACATAAAAGAGGACCTGTGTAGACTAAACCTCCGTTGTTCAAGGGTCAATTATATTTTGTTTAAAGTTTTAAAAATTTAATGTCAAGATATAAATTATACAGATACCATGTATTCACTTCCCAAATTAGAAATAAAACATTATTCATTGAAGTCCCTGATGTTTAGCAGCCAGATTCCATCTCCCCCTTTTATCTTTAATGTTGTTTCTTTAACATCTTATTTTGTTTGTATATGTTGACAAATAATATTTAGAAATTTATATAGTTTTAAACTTTATAAATGTAACCTATTGCATTCTTAGGCATTCATCTTTTCTCATTTATTATATGAGATTAAGCTACATTGTTATGTGTAATTCTAGTTCATTTATTTTCATTACTGATGGCATTTATCTGTTCCACTACTGATGAATCTTTACATTTATTTAAAAAATGTTCCTATGGCTTTGTGAACATGTATGCATGTTGTACATGTTCTCTCCATGGTTGGAATGCTGGAGTGGAATTGCTGGATTGTAGAATGTACACAGCCTCAGTTTTTACTAGATGTGGGTGAATTACT
Organism: Lepilemur ruficaudatus; assembly: GCA_963574885.1. Taxonomy (NCBI): domain Eukaryota; kingdom Metazoa; phylum Chordata; class Mammalia; order Primates; family Lepilemuridae; genus Lepilemur; species Lepilemur ruficaudatus. Next base: position 67,763 of record CAUYRT010010951.1, on the reverse strand, counting down.
CTCCAAAGAGGCTTGTACCAGTTTGTACCAATGTACCAATTGTACCAGTTGTACCAATTCCCAAGCGATTTAGTTCCTTGTTGTACATCTGTACTGTAAAACTTTAAAAATTGATGCTAGTCCATGTGGAATGGTGTGTTTTTTATATTTTTATTTACCATTTTCCTAGATTATTTATGGGCCCAATGATCTTTTTTATATATTGTCATTTGGATTTCCACTCTTGTGAATTGCCTAATCCTACTATCTGTCCATTTTTCTGCTGGGTAGTCTTTTTTTTTTTAAGTTCTTTAATATTTTCTAGCCTTTGGGGTTATAGCAATTTCAATTCATTTTGTATTTTGAATCTTTGTGTGGTATCTTTTTTAAATGTAGTGTTTTAAATATCCATTATGTTTCTCTCAGTGAAATCCTTCTTCACTATTCATCTCTGCTGATTACTGAAGTCAGATTTATCATAACTTTTCCTTTTTTAGCCCTTTCTTCCCAAGAAGATGGAAACTTTATCATAATGTATTTTTGCTCATTGCTTTGAAAGATCATAGAGGTTAAGAATTTTAAGCTTTTTATAATTTGGTTTCAAATGCTAGTTTGATCACTTACTATGTAACTTTAGACCAATTTCTTCATTTCTGTATGCCACATTACCTCAGATATAGGAATAATACTCACCTAAAGTGCTTAATCAATATAAGCTGTTGCTATCATTTTTATTTGTAGTTCTTTTGTCCTAAAATCAAAGAGAACATCTAGAAAGTTTCAAGCTAGTGTCTATTAATGCCTAATTTGGGAGGTGGAACCATAAATGTTTGAGTTCTCTCCCTTAGTGACAGAATTACGCAGTTGGACTTTTATCTTTCTAGCAGTATTAAAAGTGAATGAGTTGGGAGTACTAGAAATTTTAAAAGTTAATTATTCTTGATCTTTAATTCAGGTTTGGGCATTTAGCCTGCATCCTAGAGATGGTATTAAATCTTTGCAGTGGTGGTACAGATAAAGAGGGTAGAGAATTGAAAAATACTAAAACAAAAAGCCCGTGAGCTTTAGAGTTGTTTAGGCCTGTATCTAAATGCCATCCCTACCGCTTATTAACTGTGTGACTTTGGAGAAGATAATGATGCTCCTTAAGCTTTAATTTCATCTGTAAGATGGGAGTAATAATTATCAGTCTAAAGAAGGGAATGCAATTATTTTTCAAGCTTCCACCTGAAAGGGGGAATACTTAAGAGGAGCAAAAAGAAACATTAAATTTTTTCAAAGTTGCTTTTTACAGAAACCTGGTTATTGAAATCATTCGTTGTACAAGACAAACTAGTTAAGATTTGGTATTTGTTATACCTAGCATTTTTTATTTAGGTCAAATTTCAGGTCAATATTTTATAATACTCTGGGACTGTTGAAGTAATTATGGTTTTTGCTATAATGTTATTTTGTGTAAATCCACAGTATCATTTTACTTTAAAAGACTCAAAGTTTTAATTTACTGTTTTTTCCTTCTTTCTGTGACATAGGTTGAATATCCCTAATCTGAAAATCTGAAATCCAAATGCTTCAAAATTATAAACTTTTTGAGCACTGACATCATGCCACAAGTAGAAAATTCATGTGACAGGTCACAGTCAAAATTTTGTTTCATGCACAAAATTATTAAAAATATCGTATAAAAATTACTTTCAGGCTATGTGTATAAGGTGTATATGAAACGTTTATGAATTTTGTGTTTAGACTTTGGTTCTATCCCCAAATATCTCATTTTGTGTATACAAATATTCTCAAATCCAAAAAAATCCAAACACTTCTGATCCCAAGTATTTCAGATAAGGGATACTCAACCTGTACTTACAATAAGGCCCAATATCTGGTCAGAAATGAACATCTAATTATTACATTGTTTTTGTTAGAAAATAAAGTTTTCTATGATAGTTACCAGGATTGCAAATTAGTGAAAAGTATATATTGTTTGCAATTAATAATTGTATATAATTCTGTGGAGTTGTAGGTTTAAATGGATTAGAAATTTTCCAGTTTTGTTTTATATCTTGAGTAAATATTCAACTGGTTTTCTTTTCAGTAAGTACAAGGTGGATTGTGCATGCCTCAAAGAAAATCCAGAATGCCCTGTTCTTAAACGTAGTTCTGAATCCACGGAAAACATAAATAGTGGTTATGAGACCAGAAGGAAAAAAGGGAAAAAAGACAAAGATATTTCAAAAGAAAAAGATACACAAAATCAGAATATTACTTTGGATTGTGAAGGAACAACCAACAAAATAAAGAGCCCAGAAACTAAACAGAGAAAGCTTTCTCCATTGAGACTATCAGTATCAAATAATCAGGTACTGAACTCTACTGATTTGTGATGAAATTAAATAAAGGAAAATAATTTCATATTTTAACCTCTTTTTTGTTTTATTTATGGTTATTTAAAATATCTTAAGTCCATTCTGTTATTTATTGACGTATTTATAGGTGTAAAATGTAAATTCTGCTAGAATTTGTACAATATTTGTTGAATTATTAAGAAACAACTCAGCCAACAAATCCTTGCAGAATTGAAGACAAGATTTTCCTAAGACTAGGTAATTTAAAAAAAAGTCTTCCAAGTGGTATTTCCTGATGTTCATAATAAATGTTCTTGTTTAAAATCTTAAGCCATATAATTTCCTTTCCTTAAATATCTGGACACAAGGCAGGGGTGGTAGCACATGCCTGTCATCCTAGCTATTCAGGAGGCTAAGGCAGGAGGATTGCTTGAGCTCCAGAGTTTGAAGCTGCACTGAGCTATGATGATGCCATTGCACTCAAGCATGGGTGACAGAGTGAGAGACCCTGTCTTTAAAAAATAAAAGTAAAAAATTAAAAAAAATCTAACCACAGGTAATCTTATTTCTACAAGGCTGTCACAATCAATAATAGCAAATAAGATTTTTGAGAGAAAACTCACTACAAACACATAAGGTAATTTTGGTGGTAGAGTTTGGCCTATAATGCTCTACTAAGAAATATATGTCCTTTAAAAACGAAGTCAGAAGGGACCTTTAAATGTGAAAATTAAGTAAGGCTTTGCTCATCTTGAGGCCCCTATCTTCCTTGTAGGCTCTTTATTGATGAGAACTTGAAAAAGCAAAATTATTCAACTGTATGATTTTCAAAAGTTTTTTGAATTAGGAAGCCAGTTTTCAATTTCTTAAATGAATTTAAGTAGACTTGTAATTTTTATGTGTTGAATTGGTTGTGGTTTGATGTCCCTAATTTAAGGATGGAGTAGTAGTTTCTATAACGTCACTTCCATCTTTCAGGAACCAGATTTTATTGATGATATAGAAGAAAAAACTCCTATTAGTAATGAAGTAGAAATGGAATCAGAAGAGCAGATTGCAGAAAGGAAAAGGAAGATGGTAAGTTGGGAAGCCAGTAGCGGGCTTCACTTGGGCTTAGTGACAGTTGCTCTTCCCATAGAAATATAGTTGCTGCCCTTTATTGTGGGCTTTTATTCCGTTCTTTGTTTGAAGTTAGTAAATTTGGGGCCCATGATATGCCATTTAGCATTTTTGTTTGGCTTTATCATTACCATTTAAATAAATTCCACTAATACTTTTGTATTTTTATTGGGTATTCATTAGAGATTTAAGAATGTATGACATTTAAGAAATATTTTATGAACATTTTTGAAGCTGAGAACTACTAATAAATTTTAATGCCACAATTACTGTTCAAAATGTCTTTCATTAGCTAAATGTATCTTTTCTCTTCATGATTTGATGTAGAACAAAAATGGAACTTTGAATCTTAAAATACCACCAAATACATGGGCTTATGCAAAACAAATAAACAAAAAACACCTGTTTGGTAGCTACTATTTCTGTATTCTCATACTGCTGTCATACAATAAGGGATTGCATTAAAATAAGTTTAGGATTTATATTCCTTGTACTACTTATTTGCAGATGTGTTAGTGTAAAAGCTAGGACAAGATATTTCCTCACAAATTGATAGTAATTTAGCATTTGATAAAATATTTAGGCCAGTTAAAGTATCACGGTATACTTTGAGTGCCCTCAGATTTGAAAGTCACTATACAAACTAGTTGATAATCTTATTATAGGTTCTCCCATCCCCCTTTTCTTTATATGCTCCCTTGTTTCCTGTTTTTGTTGTTTTCATGCTGTATTCCATGCAGTCTCAAGTGTCACATGTTTAGGGGTAAGATCTAATTTTTAAGTTTGGTCATCTTAAGCCTACTTAGTGTGCATCTGTTTTATCACCTTGATGGTTATCTTTCTAATGTCGATGTTCAAAGTTGTGAAAGCAATGTAGAACTCTTCATAGCCTTAGGATTTCAGAAACACTGGTCTGTTGAGACAGGGTGGTGTTAGAAGAAAAGCAAATACAAGAGAAAATATTGGAGGAGGTTGGTTATAAAGAAGGAGTTCCTGTACCTCAAAGAATTATCTTGAACCTATTTTAAGATTCAGGCATATCTCAATTACTTAACTTACCCAAATTACCTATGGTCCTTCTTGACTATTGATTTTTAGTATTGTTCTGTTCAATCCTTAATTGCCCCAGCCCTTTATTTGTATTAAACCTGCAGGAACTTTTAGGAAACTAATTTAGAGTCATCACTGGTTTCTTAAGGGGGCATGTGTCTGGTGGGAGAAACCTCTTTTACAACTGGCTTTATGAGCTATAGCAGCCACTCTGAAAAAGAAACACTGGAGGTTTGTTCTATTCCCATATGATAATTTTATTCAGATACAAACACTCTAGTTAAATGTTTTTATGAGAGTGGGGCTACTTTTAAAATGTATCTTTCTATCCATGCAGAGAAAGTTAGTGGAACTTAGAACATCCTCATTTCCAGATTACAAAACAACATCAGATAACTGTTGATGTTATACCTGGTAGAACTTAGAAAATATACATGTATATTGGCTTACTTGGAATCTATTTTTGGTGCCAGTATTGCTTATTCGTAGGCTATAGTAAAATAGAATAGTTCCAAGTTTTTATATCCATTTTAGCATATTCTAATATCTGCACCTAAGGTGACTATGAAGCTGGGTATTTTTCATGGGAATAAAATGTGGAAAACTTGAAAAGTATGAATGTTTATAATTTGGTATTTTGAAAGGATGTGAAATAAAAATTTAAAAATACTTGGCTCTTTGACCTGTTGCCCTCAAAGTCATTGCAATCTTATTATTTCTACCAGTACATTTACTTTAATGTTTAAATTACAGACTTTTTGGATGTAATCAAATAAGCAAAATTCAAAAGCACGCATCCTAATTCCTGAATAATTAGTATGGTTCCCCCTTACCCCAAAGCATTCGTACTGTATTTGGTTTTGAAAAGATTAAATCTGTTTGTTAGACTAATATCAGTAGTCAGAAAGGTAAGGTCAAATCAAAAAGTAGCAACTTAAAAAAGGGACAACTAAATCTTGACAAGATAGTAGCCATAATACTCCTGAGAAATTTACGACAAGTGGTTAAATTTTCTCCTCTGACAAGATTTCCAAACTGTTATGGGTATAATAGGAGAAACAGGTTGAGTATCCCTCATCCAGAATGCTTGGGACCAGAAGTGTTTTAGCGTTTGGATTTTGGAATATTTGCATTATACTTAACACTTGAGCATCCCAAATCCAAAAATCAAAAATACTTAAATGAGCATTTCCTTTGAGCATCAGATAGGCAATCATAAAATTTCAGATTTTACATTTCTGATTTTGGATTTGAGATGCTCAATTTGTAAAAGCTATTTTGCTTATTTACCAGATTGAGATAAGAGGAGTCATTAAGATCCTCCTCCCAGATAAATTCCAGGTAATCTCCAAATTCAGATATACAGTAGTCCCCCTTTATCTGCAGGTTTGCTTTCTGAGTTAGCCAGAAAGCAGTTACCCACTGTGGTTCAAAAATACTAAGATATCTTGAGAGAGAGAGACTACGTTCATGTAACTTTTATTAGTTTATTGTTTTATTAGTTGTTAATCTCTTACTGTGCTTAATTTATAAATTAAACTTTGTAAGTATGTATATATAGGAAAAAAGATAGTATATCTAGGGTTCAGTACAACCTGTGGTTTCAGACATCTGCTGGGAGTCTTGAAACATACTCCTTTGGATAAGGGGGAACTCCTCTACTTCAGCCTATCCTTTTGTAGTATAGCTTGAACCATATGAAATGGACAGTTTTTATCTATGTAAATGACAGTTTCATATGATACCTAATGTTTAACATCTTGCTCAGTTTCCAACAATTGCACCAGGGGATTTATGTATTTTGGTTGTTGGCTACATTCTTTTGGATGAGAGTAGAAAAGGAGACAGTGTCTCTGCCTTCACAGGTATTTACAAAAATGATTACAATTCAGCAATAACTGGTAAACGAGATATAAATATAGTAGATAACTTATAGCTGGGGAGGCATCAAATACTATTTCATGAACTCTAGTAATATGTGCTTATATTTATGATGGACCTTTTCAGTAGGGTTTAACCAAATACATACTACCTTGTGGCTAAGTCATATGGAATTCATTTCTCCAGGGGAAATAACCTGGTGAGAGTTGTAAATATAATAAGTTCTATTTGGGTGGGATAATAGGCTGTTTTAGGGAAAGAGAGGGAGATAAGGTAATTCAGTGATCACACAAAATATTGAGTGATGAGAATTTCATGAAAGAATATTTACTCAAATAATTTTGTAGCTAAGACAGAAAAGCTTTTTCATTCTTAGTTCCATTTTCCCCCACCCCTTTTGGCCTTTTCTTTCATTACTATTTTTTTTTCCATCCTTTATATTTTGTCTTTTTTCTTAAGAAGTTATTACCTGTTTACAAAAGAAAACTTGTGGCTAAATTATATGGCACTGAATGGATGGTTATTGTACATTTTTGCTTTACTAAGAATTCTTTGGCAGTGATGAGTTAGAATGATTTGGAAGAATCTTACCATGAGCCCAGTTAAGCTACGGAACTGGAAATACAGTAGTCTGTTTACTCACCTGATTCTAAAACAAGGGCACTACAGAGTGGACTCCTTCGAGTACATGTTAGTTGAGGTTGAGTTAAGTGGCTACAGTCTTGTCAGATACACAAAGGATGTGGAAGGGGATCTGATACTGTTAAATCTACCTTTAGTTTAACAAGTAATCATTTTAAAAATAGCAAACTTTTGAAAGATTTCAATTAAAAAGGGGAAGAAAAGGCTTGCTCTTCTCCATTTACAGTGGCATGAAAAGAACCTCCTTTATAATTTAATACTTCCAAAATAATTTTTCATACCCTTCATAATGTACCTTGGTAATATTTGATGGCTCATTATAACCAGATTGCTTAAAATGCAGAACATGGGTGGTTCAGGGTGGTCTTTATATTTAAAAGGACTTTTTAATGCTTCCATGTCTTCAATTAATATAGTGGTACATGCTTTGTATAATGTATACACAATTCTTATCCATTTAACAAAAATGTGAGTGCTTACCATATGCTAAGAACCATTTGAAGTACTAGGTGAACAAACAAGGCAAGATCACTGCTTTGGAGATTTCATAGAGAATGGGGTGCAGGTAATAAAAATGAATATCAAAATAGCAAACAGTACTGTGAGGATAAATTAAGTCATATGAGAGAGGAAATGGAGATACAACACAAGCCATACATACTACTTTGGAATGATTTTTGTTGGTAACCAATAATCTTATCCATCTTTTAAGATTCATAAATCTGTAATCGCTATTTTAAAAGATAAGGGAAGTTTTTTTGAGTAAGGTATCTTTTAGTTTCTGTGTTTCAAACCATAGAGTAGGGTAATTTGGCAGGTGGGCTCTGGCTTTCCCTTTCCTTTAAAAGGCAGTTTTGTGTTGTTTTTAAGAAAAGCTACTTCCCAGCTGGTAGCAAAGTAGAAAAAATAAATCACAGGAGTCCCCTAGATGCTTTCTTTCATTTTTTTCCCTCTACTATTAGCAAATTTCCCTCTAAAGCTGTATGACATCTACAAGCTCATAGGTTTGTTTTTACTGTTTCAAATGACCAGATACATTTTCTAAATGAGATGAATTATATCAGTTTACTCAGGGAAGTTTGTGTTTTCAGTTGCAATATTGTATAACACTTTATTAAGTCTTGTTCTTTATAATGTAACCCTTGAACCTTATGGACCTTAGGCTTTCCCCATGTGTTGAACAGGAAACTTGGACAAAATCTCTGTAGTCTTTTCCAACTATTGTTACATAATTTCAAGCTAAATTTTTACTCCGGTGTTTTTATAATTTTGAAGCACATAGCTTGAGTAAAAATTCTCAAAATACCTACTCCTCAAGTGATAGGGATATTATTAAGCAGATGTTTTCTTCTGCTTATAGGAAATTACAATACTCTTGTAAAACCATAAACTAAGATATGTCATAAAAACAATGTATACACAGATCTCATGGGAGATCCCACACTTGAGTACCCAACACTCCAGCATTGTCAAAAACTATGCAGTATTCCTAAGAGGCAATCCTATCTAATTCTAATTCTGTATCAAGATCTATCAATTGCGTAGCTCACAGGTAATAAAGTGGCTTTGAGTTCAAGACAGTCATGGCTTGGAATGAGTCGTGGTTATAGAAAATACAGGGCACAGTAGTAGCCTCATGTGACAAGTATAAACTACATCAAGCACGGGTGTTAGGGGTTATGGAAAGTCTACTGGCGTTAATTAGGACTCCTAATTTCTCTATTCTCTACGCAGCTGTGACTACCTCAAGCTAGATATACAACTTCTCAGATCTATAAAATGGGTGCAAATTTTCAGTCATTAAATAGGTATCACGTACCTGGTCATATGCCATAAAATATATTGCATTAGATGCAACAGCAAATAATAAAGCTGAATGACGTATGAACCTTCAGGAATTTAAAAAGTAGATCAGTCAGCTAATGATTTTTATCAATGTAGAAAATCAGGCATGTTTATATTCCCAAACATTTGTGTGTTTATTCTCATTTGTAGTAATGCAGGAAGATTTATGCTTTATTTTGTTTTATGTAGTATCAGTAGTTGTTAATTGGAAAGAAGAGTAAATTAGGAAGCCAAGAAACTTGCATAGTAATTATGGTCTGCCTTTGAGTGAGTCATACAATACTCTTGGGCTTTTATTTCTTCAGAAGTATAGGACTACTTTTTCAAAAATTTTTTTGGGAAGGGGTCTTGCTCTGTGACCCAGTTGAGAGTGCAGTAGCATCACTGTAGCTCACTGCAGCCTTGAACTCCTGGGCTCAAGTGATCTTCCTGTCTCAGCCTCCTAAAGTGCTGGCATTACAGGCATGAGTAAGGCACCTGGCCAAGGACTACATTATTTTTTAAGATCCTAACCAGCTCTAAAAGATTATGAACCATTTCTAAATGTAGGATTTTGCTTTGACTACCAGTTAGTTGTACTGTTTACAGGGAGTTCGATTTTTAATTGAATCAGTTTGAATCTTTACATTATACAATTTTATCTCTGACCCTCACTCCCACCATCCAAAACAAGGGAATATTGGAGTATGTCAAGAAACTTATTTTGGCATAGATTCATATTAATCTCAGAAAGTCCAGGCTAATCATAATTCAGAAAGTATCTTCCATAGGTGCCTGTTCTTATGGGTAATTTTTGCTAAGGCAGTTTGTTTCTTCTGGAAAAATATTCTTTTCCCAAATTTAAAAATTTTTTTGGAAAGAAGTAACCACAGTAATTAACCCCTCCCCTCCAATCAGGTTCAACAGGTGAAGCAATTATGAAAATGGTCTTTTTAAGTAATCCCAGATTTCTCAATTTAGGGATTTAGAGAAGCCCTGATACATGGATACAGGGTTATTCATAGAGAGGAACACAACAAAAAGGGGTCAATAAGGTAATTTAAAATTAAAGACTAAAGCCATGGGATTTTCTAAGGTAAGGACTGAGCTTTAAAACTTCCAGTTCCATTGAACAAATAAGACTAACTTTTGCCTGTGCTATTTTAGTGTCTGACTGTCCATCCCAGACCAGGAGAGATACAGATATGTGTCCATGGATAAGTAACCTTACCTCTTTGGACCTCAGTTTCCTCGGTGCCATGTTTGCAGTATGGCAATTTGCTGTAACAAATTAGAAACTCAGAAGTATTCTGAGAGCAGTTTTGTTGACATACTATTTTGTTCCCTTGCTGAGTGTAACAAAGAAAAAAGACAGGGAAGAGTAATAAGCAGTAGCTTCCAGTGTGTAAGTATCTTGATGCTTGAATCTTGTTGGTAATTACTGGAACTAAAGCTCCAACATTGAGAAGACTACAGCAGCCAGACCTTGAGTTTCTGATCTTTCTTTCTTTCTTCCCCACAATGATGACAATAAAGAAGGAAAGACAAATGGATCTGAGCCTGAGGACCTGGTTCTTTTAATTTGGAGAACTTGACAGTTGATGGATGTGCTTCCTGGTTCTAGTTGAGAGCTGAAACATTTGCCAGGCCCCACTGGTCAAGGCTCTGGGTCTTGCTGTTAATGTTCTCTATCCAAAGAGACCTGATGCTCAGAGGAGCTCTTGGTGTTCCTCAGTCCCTGTCTTGAACTGTCAGTGTAAGACAGGAAGAGCAGAAGGTGGAGGAATGTTTTATGAGAATTATAATGTAGGGCAAAAGGGCTAAAGTATAAATAATAAACACTTACAGAATGCCTACCATTTTTTTAAGTACTGTTTGAAAACCTCACAGACATTTTCTATTTGAACTCAGTAACAATCTGTTAAAGTGTAAGTGTTGCAGTCTCAGAAAGGTTAACTTTACTTGCTTAGGGTCACAGAGAATACTGACTGGCAGAGTCATGATTTGAACCTAAGACTTTTCCCTACAACATCCTGCTACTACATGTCATAAATATAGTCACTGCTTAAGTGAATATGAATTTTTACCTTTTCAACATATCATTACCTTAAGAATTTTAAAGCTTTTTTAAAAAGCTGGCTTTTCTATTAAGAAAAAGATTTTCAGTTTGGTCAAGCAAGGTAGTGTCTGAGGCATTTTTATTTGTGTTTACCCTTATTAACATTCAATCAGAAATATTTATAATGATAGGGCTTAGTAAGATTATGTTTGGGATTCTGAAAGATCTTAAATATACATGTTTTCTTCCCTATATCTACCAACAATAAAAGTATTTTGCTTACAGTATCAATTATTTTTTAAATTTGCCATGAACATTTGGACTTAATGAATTTTACTTGTGAGCACTGATATTTATTAACATCACTTAAAACTTAAATTTCATAGACAAGAGAAGAAAGGAAAATGGAAGCAATTTTGCAAGCTTTTGCCAGACTTGAAAAAAGAGAGAAAAGAAGAGAACAAGCCTTGGAAAGGATCAGCACAGCTAAAACTGAAGTTAAAACTGAATGTAAAGATGCACAGATTGTCAGTGATGCTGAAGTTATTCAGGTATTACTATTCAGGTCTAGTTTTATTTTCATATTTAAATACCTTCAAATAAAATTTCCACGCATGATTTAATTACACCTATAAAGAATTTTAAATAATACGTATTGGCCTTTTAATAGCATTTTTCAAATCCTATGGGAATTTAAACAAGATAGAAGACTATACTTGCTTTGTTCCTTAGGGTTACCAAATTTTTGGTGTCAATTTATTATATATATCAGAATTCACAGAAATTTTGGAAAGTTAGCTTCTGAAGTAGATTAATGCTATTATATTTGAACTTATATATACATAGTATCAAAAGTTCCACTATGTTGTATTTTGAACTAGGAACAAGCAAAAGAAGAAACTGCTAGCAAGCCAACTCCTGCCAAAGTAAATAGAACTAAACAGAGAAAAAGTTTTTCTCGGAGTAGGACTCACATTGGACAGCAGCGTCGGAGACACAGAACTGTCAGCATGTGTTCAGATATCCAGCCATCTTCTCCCGATATAGAAGTTACTTCACAACAAAATGATATTGAAAATACTGTACTTACAATAGAACCAGAAACTGAAACTGCACTATCAGAAATAATTACTGAAACTGAAGTTCCAGCACTTAATAAATGTCCTACAAAGTACCCCAAAACAAAGAAGGTATGATTCTTAATAAACGTAAGAACTATTTTCTAACATCGGTATCTTAATGATATTAAATAATTACATTAGTGTTGTAAAAATTCAATTGATAACAGAATAAGAAGCAAAGTTTTTATACTTGCAGACTTTTTTTTAACTAATAAGAAGTGCAAAACTGTATAATCAGTTAATAGAAATGTTTGCATTATTGTGAAGACAGTTATATTCAGTATATCAAGACTTTTAGTAGTACAATTCATGATTTCTTTAAGTAAGTTTGCCTACCTTATGTACAAAATATACACTTTTCTGAACTGGTTTTAGACGTGTTATCCTTAGTTTGTATTTTTTATAAATTCCATTGTATAGGTAGATTACAAGAATTAAATGTGAAGAAAGTGATGACTTCAATAAGAATGTACTACTATGAAAATTTATAAGGAAGAGTAGTTTTATTTTTTATTTTTATTTTTTTTGAGACAGGGTCTTGCTCTGTTGCCCAGGCTAGAGTGCTGTGGCGACAGCTTAGTGAACAGCAACCTCAAACTCCTGGGCTCAAGTGATCCTCCTGCCTTAGCCTCCTGAATAGCTGGGATGTCAGGTGCCTTCATGGCTGGCTAATTTTTTCTATTTTTTAGTAGAGACGGGGTCTCGCTTCTGCTCAGGCTGGTCTTGAACTCCTAACCTCAAGTGATCCTCCTGCCTCAGCCTCCCAGAGTGCTACAGGATTACAGGTGTGGGCCACCGGGCCCAGCCAGGAAGAGTAGTTTTAGATCAAATTATTGATAAAAATCTTCAGAAAAACTACCATCAGACTTAATGAAGCAATTATGGGAAACTACTTACTGAATTAAACTAACCTGAGCTTTTCAGATCATAAATAATAAAACATCCTGTGAAGCTTTTCCTTTTTCCCCCACTCTGACTAGGGTATAGCAGAGTGGAACAGAGATACCAAAATGGTACTCCTTAGGCTCTTTAGGAAGCAGGTAGAGCATAAATGTATCTTTCTCACACACTTCTGTAACAAAGTACTTTGAAGCTTCATTTATTTTGTCTTTGTTCTTACTGTAGGCAGGTTGCTAAGCCAGAAGTATATTTTGAAAAATTCTAGTAAGAATTGGGATTATATTTTAATGGCAGAGGTTAGATAATGACTTGCCACAGAGTCACAGGTTTCATTCGAAAGAAAATCTAAACACAGTCGTGTCTAATTCCAAGTCTATGTTCTGTTACTGCACCATGTAGCTTAAGCAAGCAAGCAAGCCAGCCAATATTTGCCTTTAACAATGAGCATCATTTTCCCCACCTTAGAACAACAAAAAATAATTCCAACTTTTCTTTATGATGTGAAAAGAAAAAACTCAGGTTTAAAAGAAGTGAAACTACTTTCTTGACTACAAATAGGACGTGATCCGTACCCTTTATTAATTGACTTGTGGTGCTATACATTTATTTAAATCATTGGTCTGAGATGAAGTCTCCTGCATCCCCCTCATCTGAGATGTAGGCTTCTATATCCTACCTGATTCTCTAAAAAAGCCTCTTTTGACAGCTGGTTTTGCTAATGATACTCTGTTTATTTTAAACAACCTGTTGTTTGACAGAGTACCAAATTATCATGCTTTCACCTAAGGGGCCTCATTTAGTTTAATAATACACATTTCACTTATTCTGTGATATATAATATATAATTAATATTATATATTAATATATAATATATATATTATTTAACTCTTAATCTTTACAGCAATCCTAGCTGTAGAATTAGGTTCTATTATGACCCTTCTTTTGCAGATAAAGACTGAGATGTAAAAAAGTTACATAATTTGCTCACAGTCAGTGTAAAGTGGCAAAGCCAGCATTCACCCTCCTGCAGTCTGGCTGCAGACTCCGTGTGCTGCACTACTACACGCTAATCCTAGAAAGGTAGTTCTATCCACACAGAAAAAGAAGGAAAGAAAAGATGCCAAAATGCTTATAGTGGTTACCTCTGGAAGACAGGATAGGTAGATTAATTTTTAATGTGTGTTTCTATATGTGTGTCTGTGTGTGAATGTACACAAGCACACATATATACATTAATTTTTCAACACTTCCTATAAATTACATTTATAATTAGAACTTAAAATAATACTATTTGACAACTAAAGATATGAATGCCCTTATAGCAAAGAAAATGTTACTAAATAGCTAGTTTTTTAAAAAGTGAATAGTAATTTATACTTCAGGATCAGGTATATTCATATAGCTAGTAAAGACTGAATTGTGTACATAACAGAATTAAGGACTGTATAAATATTCAAAGCATAAGAATTTTAAGAGATATTTCAAATTCCTTAAATAAGTCAGTGATTGTGAGTGCTGACAGTCATTTTTTTAAATATACTGTGTGCACTGACCTCATCTCTAGGAGATTCTGATGAGCAGACAGGGCAGAAAAACACTGCCTAAAATCAGATTTTTCTAATAGATTTAACATTTTATACCTTTAATAGAAGCAGCAACAAACCTAAATTTAGTGTTTATATTCAATAAAATGGTATTGATGTCTCCTAGTTTTTACTATATTAAAAAGCTTTAGTGTCTTTTTATAACATAAATTTTACAAAAACAACCATGTGTCTTGTTCTTATAAAATACCGGATAAAAATTTCAGAACAACATAACCAAGGAAATGTAGAATGATATATTGCTTTTTGGACATCATATATAAACGATTTAAATTACCCAATTTATCATTTTAGATATTTAGATAAAGTATCAATTTCAAATCTTGTATTAAAATATTCAATAGGAGACTCTGTGCAGTTACATGTATAGTGATCCAAATTTTTCTTTTCTCTAGCACTTGGTCAATGAATGGTTAAGTGAGAAGAATGAGAAGACAGGAAAGCCTTCTGACAGCCTTTCAGAAAGGCCTCTGCGCATAACTACAGATCCTGAAGTGTTAGCTACTCAGCTCAATTCTTTACCAGGTCTCACTTACAGCCCCCATGTATACTCTACCCCTAAGCATTATATTAGATTTACTTCACCATTCCTTTCAGAAAAAAGGAGAAGAAAAGAACCTACTGAAAACATTTCTGGCTCATGCAAGAAGGTAAACTTTTCTTTGGATATAAAAATCTAGGATGAGCCAAATGCCAATTTCATTTCTTACTACCCTTCCTGGTAGTGAAATGCTCTGCATTTATAGGCTAAATAAATAGCTACCAACCGATTCATATTAATTTATCATTCTATGTTATTCAGAGATGGTTGAAACAAGCTCTGGAAGAAGAAAATTCAGCAATTTTACATAGATTTAATTCACCCTGTCAAGAAAGATCCAGAAGTCCTACAGTCAATGGTGAAAATAAAAGTCCACTACTGTTAAATGATAGCTGTTCCCTTCCAGGTAGAATTTCTTTTCAGTATTGTTTTAATGTGAGGAATGTGGCAGGATGTATACATAGCTTTTATAAAAAGCACATTTCAGTTACTGCTATGCACTTTAGAAGAGAAGTACATTGTTATATTTTTGTCCTCCAGATTCTTTGGATGAAGATGTAAGTTTGCAATACCATGTGTGTTGTGGTTTATGGTTGGATTTTTAAAGGCCTAGTTTGGCTTTGGGGCTGGCTGCTTTTTAAACAGATTCAAAAGGACTCTTAAAAAAAATCGGTTAAAGTAACATCACTATTTGTAAGATTTCTTTGACACCACTAGGCCTATAAACCTTCAGGCAAGATGATGCTTGCTAATCGTGAAACTCGTAGAATTAACTTTGGGGTGGAGAGATTACTTTATGTTAATACCATTTTTAAAACCCTGAAATTTAGTTTGGGGTGAAAGTAATCATAATTACTATTGTTAATATTTTATCTTTCCTAGAATGTAATATATATTGTAGCAAATACCAGCAGTGCAATTTCTTACAGATTATTATTTCACCAACAGATTTAACTACACCACTAAAAAAACGAAGACTTTATCACTTGCTAGATTCTGTTTACTCAGAAACCTCCACACCTACTCCTTCACCGTACGCTACACCAACTCACACAGATATTACTCCTATGGATCCATCATTTGCCACTCCTCCACGGATAAAATCGGATGATGAAACTTGTAGAAATGGTTATAAACCCATATATTCACCAGTTACCCCAGTAACTCCTGGTACACCAGGAAATACCATGCACTTTGAGGTGAGATATTAAATGAGAAAAAAGATTTCAACCCCTATGGGTGGGGTTTAAGAGCTCCCTCCCGCCCTCACTGTCTTTCAAATAAGTGTGCTGAGTGAGAGTAGAAAATAAGTTTTCAGGATACTAAAACAAAATTGGGAACATGCTTTTATTTTTACTAATACGAGGTTAACTTTCATCTTATTGATATACACAGGAGACTAAATGAGTGTATATCAAACTGACCTCAAAGCCAATATCTTGCTAATATCTTATTTGAGGAATGGAAATAAAGCAGGAAAGAAAGTCTAAAACCAGAGTCTGTGTAGTAGTTTCTCATTTTGTTTTCATTTCTATAACTATTATGGATTTAGTTATGTATTTTAATTTTCAATTCTAATTATTTCTTTTATATAGAATATTTCTTCCCCAGAAAGTTCTCCAGAAATAAAGAGACGCACTTACAGTCAAGAGGTAAGAAGTTACCAGAAAGGGGGTGAATTGGTGATTTTTTCCTATTACCATTATTTTGCTTAAATTACTGGTAAGATTTTGAAATAAATAATCTCAAGATGTGGTTATTCGTGTAATTTTCTGAAAAAATTCTTTAAACAGGGATATGACAGATCTTCAACTGTGTTAACATTGGGGCCTTTTAGAAATTCCAATTTAACCGAACTGGGTCTGCAAGAAATAAAGACTATTGGTTACACCAGCCCTAGAAGTAGGACTGAAGTCAGCAGGCAGTGCCCTGGAGAAAAGGAACCTGGGTCAGATCTTCAACTGGGACTCGATGCAGTCGAGCCAACCGCCTTACATAAAACCATGGAAACGCCTGCACATGACAGGACTGAGCCTAATAGCCAACTGGACTCGACTCACTCTGGACGGGGCACAATATATTCTTCCTGGGTAAAGAGTCCTGACAGAACGGGCGTTAACTTCTCAGTGAACTCCAACTTGAGGGATCTGACACCCTCGCATCAGTTGGAGGTTGGAGGAGGCTTCCGAATAAGTGAGTCAAAGTGCCTGATGCAGGATGATACTAGAGGCATGTTTATGGAAACAACTGTGTTTTGTACTTCCGAAGATGGGCTTGTATCTGGTTTCGGACGGACTGTTAATGACAATTTGATCGACGGGAGTTGCACACCCCAGAATCCACCACAAAAGAAAAAGGTTACAAATTTAACAATTTATAGTCCTTTTAATATTTTTTTCATATTACTGAGGGTAATTGGTAGTTATATGTATTATAATAAGGCATTCCTTAATTTATTCAAGTTAAATTTTTTCTATGTGTATTTTTAAATTTTTTGTAAATGCTCAATTAGTAAATGTTTACAGAAAAGTAAAAAATTCTAGTAATATGGGAAATCCTTGTAAGGGGCAAGATTTCAGATACAGAAACCTCAAGAGTTTACTCACCAAATGAGTAACTTTTAAAAATAAGCATTCCCCAATCCAAAAACCAGACTTGAATAATATTTGTTATTACCTTTATTTTACACAGAATAGAGGCAGTGTTGTATAGAAGAAATGCCTTTTCCCTAATCCATAATATCTACAATATTTAGGCCATGGGTGTAATAGAGTTTTGGAAAGTAATATACTAATAGATAAGTATTATATGTTAAATGAATTCCCTGATTTACCACCAGTAGCAGATATGCTGAAACATTTAGAATGCCTTATTTCAGAAGAATGGGAGAAAACTGTCGCACTTATTTTGTTAGTAGGCTTATTGCTTTGCAAGTCAAAGAATTTTAGTGATGTGTGCTTTTAATTTTTGTAACAGAGTCCAGTTGGCAACTTTGTGGGAAGCAATGTAGTATAGTGGAAAGAGCACGGGCTTTCAAGTAAGACCTAGGTTCGAATCCCGGCTCCAACACTCACCAGCTGTGTGACCTTGAGTGAGTGAGTTACTCAATTTCCTCATCTGTAAAATGGGGATGATAATATACCTATTTCATAGGGTTGTTGTGAGGATTAAATGAGATAATGTATGTAAATCATCTAAGTACAATGCCTGGCATATAGTAGGCATTTGATAATTGTTAATTATTATTTGTTCAGAATTGAATTATTTTTATATAATTCTCCTTACATAAATATAGTAATTCTCTTAATAAAAAAAGAATGGATTGGTTCTAACATAAAAACAAGGATAAAAGATTTGTTCTGTCTTATCTTTCTTGCTTAAGGTATCTCTATTAGAATACCGTAAGAGACAACGTGAAGCTAGGAAGAGTGGCTCTAAGACAGAAAACTTTCCACTGGTTAGCGTATCACCTCATGCAAGTGGAAACCTGAGCAGCAATGGTGATGGGTGTGCCAACAGTAGTGAGAATGGGGAGCAGGTAGAAAACACTGCTAGCCTCCCGTTACCAACACCAGCTACAGTTTATAATGCTACTTCTGAAGAAACCAGCAATAACTGTCCTGTTAAGGAAGCTACTGCCAGTGAGAAGAATGAACCAGAAGTTCAATGGTAAGTCTGTTTTGAAGTTTGCTACTCCGGAAAGAACAAGCTTTTGTTAATGAACTATTCTTCCTATTTGCTGTTCTTCTTCCAAGGCTGAAGCAGATAGTGGTTTATGGTCATAATTTTAAAAGATCTTTTCTGGTAATAGGGTTTTAAACCAGCTGTATATTACCTGTGTTGTTAAAAGTTTGTGTTTATTACTTGATAATTTGTTCACATTTTTCACGCAAATTTCCTCTCCAAAGAACTTTTATCGGGATTAAGCCATCCTGCAAAATTTCTTTATAACCCTACCAGTTACTTTGAAAGAACCACCAGGTGTATTGTTTCTTTAGAAGGAATGGGTCTTGGCAAAGAGGCCACATTCACTTTGCTCCTTGGTTTCCCCTTCCACCTGAGAGCTTACAGGCCTGACCCAAGGCCATTTGTTAGGGGCGTGTTTTGGTACCTCTGGTAACCTGAAGTGACATTCTGTTCAGGCACTATCTTCAACGCCTCCCTCCTTTTCACCAAGAAATTGCTGGAGACAAAGGAATTGAGACTGATTGAGTTCTTCAGATACATGGTGATAAGGATAAAAATCTCAGTTTGGAGAGTTTGCAAAATGAGATTAGCTATTTTCAAAGCTCAACCCCAAAGTATTTTCCTACTAGAGCAGAAGCCTTGGGCTGAGAGGACATGTTGACCATCAAGGGACAAAAAAAATAATCTAGCTGGCAGTAGCTTGAGTTGAGGATGATGTGATTTTGTTTTAAAGGACTGCCTCAACTTCTGTGGAACAAGTGAGAGAAAGGAGTTATCAGAGAGCTTTACTTCTCAGTGATCACCGAAAAGATAAAGACAGTGGTAAGTGAGCTTGTTCCTTCACCAAAAAGTACAGTCAGTTAATCACCCTGCATCCCTGTTCTTTGCAGCTCTAATGTTCTCTTCGGGTCTGCTCTGCTTCATCTCTAGGGGGAGAATCACCATGTGTCTCATGTTCACCGAGTCATGTTCAGTCTTCACCTTCATCTCATTCAAATCACATTCCCCAGTTGCAAGCTAAGGGCCCAGTCCCTCCTTTCAGTGAACTTATGGAAGGTCAGTAAGCAGATGACCTATCATGGTTACTGTTTTAAAAACCTTTCTACATCAGAAAAAAAGAGAGTCTTTGTAACAAATCAGTTTGAATGGTAGAATGTGCACTGCATTATGGTGTTAATAAAAGACAGTGTTTATCATGTAATTTTACATTTACTATACATTCCTTCTGCTTTACAGACCCTGAACCTGAAAATCCAGAACCCACGACTACAAGTGAATGTCCATCCCCGGATATTTCTCAAAATACCTGTAAAAGCCCTTCAAAAATGAGCAAGGTAATAACAACATTGACCTTTGGATGTGCCCGTTCAGAAAAGCTGACTGTAATATGCAGGCAGAGTTTTCTGCTATGCCAAGTATCAGTTTGTGATTTCTGAATACTGTCTGTTAAACATACTCAATTGTATTTACTACTTTTTCATTCTCTCTTCAATGAACTGTTGTGTACAAACATACGAGTTTTCTAAGCATGCTTTAAATTAGAGTTTACATCTTCTCCTAAAGTTCCACCACTATTCTAGTGGTGTCTAGGAAACTCATAGCCTTTTCATGAACTAGCCTATTAATTGTCCAGAAACAGAAGGTGAGGTGACACTGATTTAAGGGAACGATATCTCCATCCTGGCTCATGAAGATGTGATAATTTGATGTGGCATGCATATCACTAGAAACTAAAGATGAGGAATCTGAGATTGACTTTTTTTTTTGATCCTAGATATAACTTGGATTATTTTTGTTTTAAGCTTACTATGAGAACTTGTTTGAACTATTAAAAAAAACTTGACCTTTCAACATCCCAAGCCTCCATAACTGACTTGAAACCTATACAGGAAATACCATTAAATATCAGCAAGAGATTACTTGGGGTTAGAAGAATAAACCTCAAGGTACACAAAATGTTTCTTAAGTTTATATAAACAAAAATTTATTTGTATGACTTGTTTTCTTTTCATAGCCTGGTTCACCAGGACCTGTACTTCCTGCGCAAGCACATGGGAAAATACTCACAAAACCAGATTCCCATTGGGAGGCAACAGTCATTGTATCAGAAGCTGAGAACAGTGTCCACCTAAAACCAGAGCTCCAACAAAAACAGCTATCAAATAACCCCCAAGCACTTTCAAAGAATCATGTTCGCAATTCATCTGAGCAACTCTCACAGAAGCTGCCTTCTGCACCAGCCAAGCTGCACTGTCCTCCATCACCTCACGTAGAAAATCCTCCAAAGTCATCTACGCCCCACACCCCTGTACAGCATGGTTATCTGTCACCAAAGCCTCCTTCACAGCAGCTAGGATCTCCCTATAGGCCTCACCATTCACAGTCACCTCAAGTTGGAACACCCCAGCGAGAGCCTCAGAGAAACTTTTATCCAGCAACACAGAACCTTCAAGCCAATACCCAGCAGGCAACTTCTGGAGCATTATTTACACAGACACCCTCAGGACAATCTTCAGCAACATACAGTCAGTTTAACCAACAAAGTCTGAACAGCACGGCCCCGCCCCCTCCACCCCCTCCGCCTCCCTCCTCTTCGTCTTATTATCAAAACCAGCAGCCCTCTGTAAACTTTCAAAATTATAATCAGCTCAAAGGTAGTCTTTCTCAACAGACTGTGTTTACATCAGGACCAAATCAAGCACTTCCTGGCACCACAAGCCAGCAAACAGTTCCAGGACACCATGTTACTCCAGGGCATTTTTTGCCCTCTCAGAACCCTACTATTCACCATCAACCCTCTGCTGCTGTCCCACCCCCTCCTCCTCCACCACCTGCTCCAGGACCACACCTGGTACAACAGCCGACTTCCCATCAGCAACACTCTGTAGCACACGTAGTGGGGCCTGTTCATGCTGTCACTCCTGGGTCGCATATTCATTCTCAAACTGCTGGACACCATTTGCCACCACCTCCTCCCCCTCCTGGTCCCGCCCCTCATCACCACCCCCCACCCCATCCTTCCACAGGACTCCAAGGTCTACAAGCACAACACCAGCATGTTGTAAATTCAGCACCCCCTCCTCCCCCTCCACCGCCACCTTCCGGTGTTTTGGCTTCTGGGCACCACACCACATCGGGTCAAGCCTTACACCACCCACCTCATCAAGGACCTCCACTTTTTCCTTCAAGTGCTCATCCAGCTGTACCACCGTATCCCTCACAAGCTACACATCACACCACTTTGGGACCGGGACCCCAGCACCAGCCTTCTGGAACAGGGCCACATTGTCCATTACCTGTTGCAGGTCCTCATCTCCAGCCCCAAGGACTAAACAGTATTCCAACACCTACTGCTTCAGGGTTCTGTCCTCATCCTGGCTCTGTGGCCCTGCCACATGGGGTTCAAGGACCTCAGCAGGCATCTCCAGTGCCTGGACAGATTCCAATTCACAGAGCACAGGTGCCACCAACATTTCAGAACAATTACCATGGTTCAGGGTGGCATTAAAATGGACTCCAAAAACATTTTTTTAAATGTTCTGTAAGATAAACTGTATATTTCATATGTACCTGTTAAGGTACTTTTTAAAGCTTGTACATGAAACTTTGTATAAAAAAAAACACCAGTGCTCTTTCATTGTATTTTTTCCCATTTTTGCTTTTTAAAATTCCTTTCAAAATGTGCTGTTAAGCCAGTATTAGATATCTTTATTTTGTAAGTGAACATTCCAGCAGTTTTTCTGGCAGTAGATTTGATGCTACATGATCTTTAAATTTTATTGTTGCAGTTAAATTCCTTTAGTGAATGTTTTCTATATTATTTTATACATATGCATTAAGTGCACAGCTAAGTATTGGCACTATGAGGATTTTCATTTTTTTTTTTTTTCTGTCAGCAGTTCTGTGAGTGCATCTTAGGTATAAAAATGCAATACAGATGTTTATAGTTTGGTGTGGACATGGCTCATTTTGTTTTATCGGTTATTTGCAAGCAAAATGTAATTTAATGTATAGATGATTTCTAATGTCTCCTGACGAACTGTAAATATTGCATTTCTTTTGCGTATATAATTGCTTACAGCTTTTCTCATTTGATATATAAGCATTGTACATATGACAAGTCTTTTGCAAAACTGTGTGATCTTTGTGAAAGTAGTACAGTATATAACCTTTAATTTCTTTTTTATTTTAAATATACTGTCACATTGAAGCACTGGTTGGGCATTTTAATTCATGTTAATAAATCACAATTATGTCAGTTTTATCAAATTGTCCTGTACAACTTCTAAGATCGGGGTCTGCATAAGTGTTTCTACAAAAGTTATAGTTTTCAAATATAATCTGTAAGGAGCCTTCAGTTTTCTTTAGTGACTACTACCTCAGATGGTAGCTAGCAACAGGAGGCAATAAGGGGTTGTTCCTGTAATGGTTCTTTCTTGCCATTTTTGCAAGAGCCATATAGAAAATTATTTAAAAAGTCATGCTGTATAACTTAGTATCTGACATCATACAGAATAAATCCAGACCACTAATGCATTACATGTGATACACTTAGACTGTAACTTACCACTATTCAAAAATATGGGTAGTCTGCCTAAAACACAGGAATATCTAATTTGTACATTTTAGAATATAAGTGAAATGTCCTATTCAAAATGATTTGGATTAAGTATATTTATATTCCACAGTAATAACACTGAGTATCAACATATCTTCATCACCCAGTTACTTGACATAATTTGGCACAGTGTACAAATTTTGTGCATCAGAGAAAAAAGTAAACAGACTTAAAAATGACTGAGATTTGGTGGTAATTTAAGTCATATTTTGTACTTTTAATGTCCATTTTCCTTTGAAAATTAACTAATGGGGCATTAACACAGCTCATTTAAGGGCTCAATCCTAATCAGCTTCCAAGTTTTAGAAGAACCCAGGTCAACTCTGCCGTCCTTTACTTGACAGACAAAATTCACTAAAAAACGTTTGTCCGAGAAGAAATGGCTTTATATCATCCATCCCCTGGCAGTTTCAAACACAGAATGAAGTTAACTAGTATGGTAAATATCAATATTCACCTCTTTAAAACAACTATCCTTCTAATAAGCATTTTAAATCCCCCAGTTTTAAATTTGCCTAATATACAAATAAGTATACAGAAGCTTTCATTTAAACTGCAGAATCCTATATGAATCTTTGATAAAGGATATACTCTCAAATGCTGTCCTCTACCAAAATTTCATTAAAGTTATTTTAAAAAGAGAAAAAAGTGGAATCTAAGAAATAATGTGAACTAAAGTTCCCTACTCCAATGGAAAGTGTCCTTTACTTGTCTTGCTAACTAGTTACGTATGGTCCAGGTATAGGAAGAGGCAAGTTAGTAAATCAGTTTTCACCTAAAAAGTGTATGCCTTTTTGAAGCTCTTACATCCACTTTTTCTGTCTGCCAAATTCCAGACAGCCAACTTCTCTGAATCTGCTATAATCACATACATCATCCATTTTTCATGAAGACTCCACATGGACTAGAGAAAGGAAAAGATAGGACATTCAACTAAAGTCACTGAGCTGGTTATAATGTTTAGCATAACCAGTGGCTCTCATTTATAGCTTATATGCATTCTTTACCAACAAGTCACCAAGAATCTGCTAAAACCATACT
Source organism: Lepilemur ruficaudatus (assembly GCA_963574885.1). NCBI lineage: Eukaryota > Metazoa > Chordata > Mammalia > Primates > Lepilemuridae > Lepilemur > Lepilemur ruficaudatus. The sequence goes on along the minus strand of CAUYRT010010951.1, from coordinate 43,355 downwards.
ATACCTAATACAAATGTAAATTCCTTCTAGAACAATTGTTTCTATGCTGTAAGCTAGTTAGGATGTTTTATCATAAGGGATACCCTTAAAATTCATAATTAATCTGGTTTGTTTTCCAACATGAGCTAAAATTAGACATTTCATTCAAGTGTACTATCACCTTTGTAAAAATTCTTATACACTTAGAGAAGATAATAAATGTACTCTGTGGTTTTTGTAAGAATGTTTCCTATGGAAATCATGGATAGTATCACTGGTGTACAGCCACCATCTGTCATAGAATCTATCTACATGGGTAACCTATAGCCTCATTTAAAAAATTTAGCATGCACGTTTCATAATGAAATGAATGAATGGTACATTCTACCTCAGTGATATGTGATATAATGCTTATTCCTAAAAGGATTATGTGTCTTGTTCCTTCACAGTGAATGCTGTTAAAAAAAGAAAATTTGCAATGCTCAAACAAAATGCAATTAGTATGTTTTTGATGAAATATGGATGAAAAGAGATCACTGAAATTCCAGATAATGAATTGCTACTGTAGCATCTTTACTAAATCCTTTCTGCCCTTAAAAAACAATAAATGATTTCCTTATAATAAGCCTTAATGCATGTTCCACAACTACATTTGCTACAACAGGAATGTTGGTACCTCCTTTAGTTTTGGTGATACTACACTGATAGCAAATGTTCAAATACAGGGCAATGACCAAGGCAATGTCTGGAAAAAAAAAACCAAAACACTTTAATTTTTAAGACAACTGCAAGCACCTCAAACAATGGATTATTGTTACAACACTTGTTAGCTTTTCACAATCTAGTTATTGCAAAGGCATATGGATAAATGTTAATGGACAAAGTCAAAAACGAGGCACCTTAATGAATGTAAAATTTAAAATAAAAAGACATTCAATCCACTGACTTCTAAAAGAGGCTAAATATACCTCTATATATTACATTCTAAAATTGTATTGCCTACTATGGTTTGTGTCCTGGATTCTACAATTTTAAGGAAATGCATAAACAAAACTGTACAACCTGCAAAGGGAAAAAATCATTTTCTCAACTTCAATTCATGGAAAGACAATGAAAAAGCTTAGTAAAAAGTCTGTCGTAGCCACACATAAAGCTGCCCATGGAATGAATGTGGTCACTGTTACCTTGGAGCTGAGGAGTATTCTGCCCACTGCATTGCAAACTGTATATACCATACCTTGTGTTTTAGACAAACATGATCATGCTTTTCCAAAAATGTATATAATTTTTTTCATTCCACACACTGAACATGTTTCTCTTGTCCAATTTAATCTACGTAGAGTTTAACTTACAGCGCTTGGAGGAAGCAACACCACATGGTACCGGGCCATCACATTTTTAAAGGGAAATCACTTTTTCTTTAAAATTACTCTTAAAAATACGCAAAAATACGAATGGGACTGCTTACTTATAATACATATTTTAGAATGAAAAGCATGTCTTCTGTTCCTATAAAGTGCCATATAGGGAATGACATCTTGTAACCCAGAGCCACTTTGTTTAAAATCCAATGTAAAAGGACTGTTATGGAATGAAAAGTTTGCACAACTCCTTGGAGCAGTTAAAGTCTGCTACATGCAACATAGGCTACAAAGCACTCAAGACTTGGTAGCTTTTCTGAAATTTGAGCCCCCATCCCATATTTAATGGAAATTAACATTTACAGGGTGCATTTACATACACTATAATACAGGAATGATGTCCCTTTGCCAGAAGATAAAATTGTACATTTCCTTGCTATTTCCTGGTTCCAACTTGATAATTTCTTAAGATTGTAAATTATATAGTACTCAGCTAAAATATTTCTTCATAAATAGTTACAAAACCTGCCAAAACACAAACGGGAAAGTATTTTTCGTTCAAAAAAAAGGATACTTGAATGTCACACAACACAAGAAACAATGCTTAGAGACATGTTATTGTTTCCAGAAGAAAATGGTCAGTAAACTACTTAGCTGAAGACAAAAGACTACCCTTCCCCAGGATCACAGTGCACAAGAAGCAAAATGTCAAACAACAGTACCTCAAAGCAAAATAAAGGTCTGAGGATGAAGCCAGCTCACTTGTAATCCTGATAAAGAATGAGAGTCACCGTTTAGGTCCAATGTACTGGGAACATTTGCTAGCTCAGAATGCTACATTGGTAGAATATGCTAAGAATTCAACCAAGGATGCCGAAGGCATTCGCCAGCTGAGGCTCGTTTTTCTGGAACCATTTCTAACATTGGGATCAGGAAATCTGTAAACTGTGCAGCATCTTCATGGGGCCAGCCGTACTTTTCCACAAGTACATCAAAGAGGCTCCAGGGCTTCAGCTTGGTAATGTGCCGCAGTTCTCCTACAGGGGAAAAACAAGCCAATGTCAAAAAAGCTCCAAATCTGTATTTCCCATTGTTGGTCCAGCCAGGTTCTTTTCAATGAAGCAGACAACCTACCTGCTCAACACTTTATGGCAACAACAAAGGCCAACATTCCCCTAAGCGATAACCCCTAAGCAATAATCACTAAACGTTCCCATGTCATATTTCAAGTAAGCCTGGCAGATGCAGATAGGGCTTGATGATGTCCAGAATGTTTTCATTTCCAAAGGCTGAGAGAGCCACTCTCACTTCAACCTGGGATCTTTTGCAATCTGCAGACTTGCTTAGAAAAAGCTGTAAGATATATACCATTTGAACTCCTTCCAGGGTTGGGGGACCTGCAGCCTCAAGGCCACCTCCAGATGCCCAAATGCAGCCCTTCGACCAAATCCAAACTTCACAAAACAAAACTTTTTATTAAAATTCGGATTCAGTCAAAAGGCTGCACTTAAGGATCCAGAAGGCCACATGTGGCCCCTAGGCCACAGGTTCCCAAAGAGAACTTTCCATGATAATAGAGATGTATTACAGATCTGCACTGTCCCATAGGGCAGCCACTAGTAAAATGTGGCCATTGGGCACTAGAAACGTGGCTATTGTGACTGAAGAGTTTAAGTTTTAATGTTCATTTTGTCCAAATTTAAATAGGCACAAGCAGCTAGTGGCTACCTTACCGGACAGCTAGAAGCCAACCCAAATCAAACAACATTCATGTCTACATGTTTTTTGTAAAATCTAAGATTCTAGGACATTAATTTGTAAACTTTAAAATTATACTTTGCAAAATGTGCTAGCTGCAGTTAAATAGTGTGGGCTACAGGCAGCTTTAACTGACATAATAGAATGACTAACAAGCTAATAAGTGGCCTAGGAACTGAATGGCCCTTTTAATAATACACAAAAAAGTTATTTTTAAGTCAAACTGCTTGCTAAAATGTCAGAATAACTTCCATTATGAATAACTCATTTTCTCTGCCGGTTTGAAATTTTCACAGGACATCCCACCCCTGCCCGCAGAGAGATGTCCTTGGGAGCCCCTCAAAGTGCCACCTGCGCCGTCCAGAGGACAGAGGATGCGCCGCACCACGCCCATGCCCCAAGCCACCCTGGGAGTCCTGTAGCCAGAAGCAACCAGGTCTCAGGGGGAGGATAGCTGCATCCAAGCACCCGAGCAGCACACCTCCCGCAAGGGTCGGTTTCTCTCTCCCCTGTCACCTCCTATAATTGAACTAAAAAGGTAAATATTAAATATTTTTCAGTCGAGAATTAATGCTGTGCTCACAAAGGTCTTCTCAGGAGGCCTGGTTGTTTCACCCAGTTATTCAAATCAATTTAGAAACACCTTCTGCTTTTAAAAATCACAACAAAATTAAAAGAACATTACAGAAAATCACAAAAACAAAAGGAAAAAATGATCTCCTATCCTATCCCCCACAATGGCTCTTTCTTTTTGCCTACACTCTTTCCATGTACGTTCATATGGATGCTTTTAAGAGTTGCAATCATGCTATGCACAGGATTCCCTATAAAGCATCTTCTAAGAAAGTTTCTAACTGAAGGGGCTGGGTATAAAATAGGGTTCTAGCTCCAGTGTGAGGGCTGAGGATAGAGTTAAGCATTGCTTCCAGACTGTAGCTCAGGTCTGTGCTTATGAGGAAGTGGACCTGCAATCTCAGGGGTGGGAAGGGACCTTTTGTGGAAGGAAATAGTTTCCCGAGGAACAAAGTCTGAGCAATCACTGAAGGTTTATCCCTTAACCCAGAAATTCCAGTACTAGGAATCTAGCCCAAGGAGATAAACCATGGCACTCCCATCTTACCCTCCAAATATGCTCAATGCAAAATTATACATACTTGAGAAATATAACTGTCCAATGATGGTGGTTTTTTAAAAAACCAAGGTATATCCACTTGATGAATATTATTTAATATCACTTAATAATATGGGAAAAAATCATATGGTACAACATATGGTAGTAAAAGAACACAGTCAAAACTATTTTCTACAATCACAAACAAGACTGATTTTAAAAATGCCCATGAATATGGAAAGCACCAAAACACCAGCTTTGTTAGTAGGTTGTTTCTACCAATATCCATATTTTCTGTAATATGACTATATTCATTTAGACTAACTGTTGATTTCACCGGAGCAACAGTAAAAGCACACTAAGAAAGCTCACACATGACATGCTAAAACAAGTTCCCTGGGAAGGGGAGAGAACTTTCTTGCCATTCATCTTAAATACTTCCAGGTCTGCAAATGAATGCAACTGCTGAGAAGCACTGTCTGCTCAGAATAGCAAAGGGACCTATTTCTGACTTTTTAAACTAAGATCCATCAACAGGCATTAAGTACAATCTTCCATGCAAAGATAAGCTTTATCATACCCAGATGCTTAACAACTGCATAATAACAGTTATGAAAACAACACAATGTTGGGAGACTATGGAAAACTATTCATTCATACATAACCAGGCAAGTGATAAAACTGATACAAAACATTTGCAAAGAACAGCCTAAAATACGTAACTACTTTTGACCAGGTAGTACTACACAAAAAGTGTATGTGGGAAGATGTGGTTTATAACAGCAAAGTATGCAAGATAATCCTGAACACCAACAGGAACTGAACACATGGTAGTATTGCAATTTAACAGAACACTGAATTGCCTCTAAAAAGAACAAAACTGTGGATTACGCAGCTAAGTGAAAAACTCTATAACACTAAGTAAAACCAGGAAGATAAACTCGTTCTAGATCCTATGATTATATGTAGAACCTTATCTCAATATAAGAAGTAACGCTGTCCTGTAAATAATTGATGAGGTCACTTAAACACAAGCCCCAAGACCCCAACTCTGCATCTTCAGCAGACAGGACAAGAGTGGGCTCAGGGTAAGCGAGAGCCTTGGTCCATCCACAGCTCCAGCCCCGCGCAGGATGCGCAAGAATACAGCTACCTCCACCCCTGCCACTTAGAATAATAAATAAGAATCACATATTTAGAGAGTAGAACGTATTTTAAAAACACTTTACTATTTGCTCCTACTGTAAAGGTAGCTCCCTAATAAGTTAAAGAAATTCTACTTTGATATTTTTTACTCTTAAGAAAATACACAAAGATGTTTCACAAAAACAAATTTTACAGATCGTTAGAAACGTGTGACAATTTTTATTTTAGAAGTTCCATTTCCAGCCCCTCCTTAAAGAATACAGAATACCACTTCACCCTTCCTGTGCCTACAACAGGCTGCCAATCTCAGTATCAGCTCTGTCACATGTGCACGCAAACAAGAGCCGCACGCCACGTGGGTAACTCTGTGTTAGTGCAGTTCTCCAGGAACCCTGCAGCTTCCCCACTTGCCTTGAGAAACATCCTGACAGAGCCAAGGGAAACGACAGGAAGCAGGAGGCGAGGGAGGGCTCCCCGCTGCAGTAAAGGCTGTGTGACAGCCACTCTGTTTCCTGTCCCTGACTACGAGATGGCTTTCCAAGGAAAAAAGTTAGGTACTTCCATTATATTTCTCTTGAATGTTATTTTAAGTGGTTTGTTAAGGAAAATACATTATTTTGTCCATGAAATTATAATACTCCAGAATTAAACAAGGAAGCCCATGAAGTTTCACATTACATGTGGGAGGACTACCAAGGCAAGCCCCAGTGCCATATTCACATGAATACTGGTATTCATAAAGCAAACCATGATAGAGAAGAGATTAGGATGGATTTCAATAGTGTACACGTAGAAAGCAAATCTACCAAGAAATACCAGTACAAAGCAGAAGACAAAATTTAAGAACTGTGTACAAATTCTTATGCAGGTAGACAAATTCATAAACATTTGAGTTCAAAACATGTATGAACCTTACCTCATATCACATACAAAAATTAACTCAAAATGGATCATAAAATCTAACTTTAAGAGTTAAAACTATAAAATTCTTAGAAAAGTAAATCTTTGTGACCTTGAAGTAGGCAATGTTTCTTAGATGTGGTATCAAAAGTAAAAAAAGAAATAGTATAAAACTGGACTTCATCAAAACTAAAAATTTTTGTGCAACTATCATACATATGTATTCAAGAGAATTAAAACGTATGTCCACACCAAAACTTGCACGTTAATGATCACAGCAGCATTATTCATAAGAGCCAAAAAGTGGAAACAAGCCAAATGTCCATCATGTCATAGATGGATAAACAAAATGTGGTTTATCTGTACATATAAAAAATGGAGTATTGGCTCATGCTACCACATGGATGAGCCTTAAAAACATTACGTAAGTAAAAGAAGTCAGACACAAAAGACCACATGGAATGATTCCATTTATACGAAATGTCCACAATATGCAAATCCATAGAAACAGAAAACAGATTCATGGTTGCTGGAGGCTGGGGTAAAAATGATGAAGAGCGACCGCCGGTGAACGCAGGGTTACATTCTGAGTTAACGAAAATGTTCTAAAATTAGATACTGGTAACAGTTGTACAACTGTGTAAATATACTACTACTGAACTGCATACTTTTTAAAGGGTGAATTGTATGGTATGTAAATTATATCTCAATTAAGTTATTCTTTAAAAAAATGAATACGAAGCATACAATAACTTTCAAAGAATGTTTTAACGCATGCAAGAAAAAACAAATATCTCACTAATTAGTAGCTCGAGGTAAATGACAGGAATAAAGGGGATGAACTATAATGGAAATTACTTGAACCTGTTACAGCAATCATGTCATTGCTTTTTGTACCATATGCTAAAATTTAAAATTAAATGATTAAAGCACTAAAACCTCTGGTCAGTTGTGTGGCTGTGGTTGTGAGTTTGCAGTGTCTTTGTTGAGTGTTTTGTGTCACTACACTCTGCCTCTAGGGCACAGAATCGTGACCATGCCATCCTTTCATTATGACTGGGGGAGGAACAGGGGAAACCTTTATCATGCAGCCTTCACACAGGGGCAGGCATGAGCATGAAGGGGGTACTATCAGTAATGATGCCAGGACAGCAGGCGTTACACTAGGACAGGCCTGGGCACGCTGGAACACAGGGTCACCCTACTTCCTGTCACAAAGTCTTCCGCCAAGAGAAGAAACATGTTAATGTTTCTCAATTTCATAGGCAAATACTTGCTGAATAGGCTGGTCCAATGGTAATGGAGTATCAGAACTTATTAACATTAACATCAGCGTCATTAAAGCTGGTTGGTATATAACCCCCCACTGCTAAATCTGACTGGCTTAAAAAATTTTTCTTTTCCTGAACCTATTCCTTGCCAGGCACTAATGTAGGCACTGAGGACTCAGCAGTAAACAAGACAGACCAAACCCCTGTGCTCAGAGAGCTCATCTTCTAAGGTCCTCATCACAGAGAAGGGGAAAAAAAGACTTTTTATAACTTAGAATTAATGTTTTAAGATGAAACACTGGTTAAAGTCGTTTGCTTTTTTTCTTTTTTTGGAGACAAGGTCTCACACTGTCGCCCAGGCTAGAGTGCTGTGGCATCAGCCTAGCTCACAGCAACCTCAAACTCCTGGGCTCAAGGGATCCTCCTGCCTCAGTCTCCCAAGTAGCTGAGACTACAGGCGTGCACCACCATACCCAGCTAATTTTTTTTTATTTTTTGTAGAGACGGGTGTCTCATCATGTTTGTGTTCAGGCCAGTCTCGAACTTTTAGCCTCAAGCAATCCTTCCGCCTTGGCCTCCCAAAGTGTTGGGATTATAGCCACCTTGCCCAGCCTTGTGTTTTAAAAGTTTTAAGACTCATTACCTAGTTCCAGGAAACTTGGTTATTTCTACAAAGAGTCAAGCTCATATTCATTACCAAGAGCCCTGGGCTGAGCCTTCCATGACCCCTCCTGGTGACAGGCACTGGCCTGCACACAGCACCGCCTCCAGGCTGGCCTTGCTCTTTCTTGCCAGTGTTTCCAAAGGCAATGAAGGCCCTCAGAGGACACCCCACAGGTTCATAAATTATCTTGATGCCTGAGCTTGGCATTTATCTATGCTGTTATAAAACTGCAATGACGTGAGAATATTTTAAAACCTGAAAACAAGAAAATCAGGGAGGAGCAGTGATAATGTCTAGCCCATGTGATTTGCAGATCACCCACAAAAGAGCTTTGCTCTTTACGGTAATAAAAGAATCTACTGATTTTTAGGTTTCCTGGAGGTAAGTTAAAAAAACATTCTAATGAGTTTCAGCTCAAACATTAAATTAAAAATATGCAATATCGTATCTCTTTTTAAAACTCAGCTCCTAGGGTTGGGCCCGCAGTTCTCAAAGTCCCTGCACTGTCCCCTGGCTATTCCACTTTAAAGCACTTCTCCTGATGCTGTCCCCGACACAAGGGCAATGTGGGATTTATGCTGCTACACAGAAGCTTCCTGCATATCACACTTTAGAAATTTTCAATTGCATTTAAGGCCTTTAGTCTGACACACACGCCTATGTCCACATTCACTTTTATCCCAACACACTTGATGCCCTCCATCTGGAAACCAGTTTTGTTATTTTTTTTTTTAAGTAAACTGTCTTTGATAATTCCATTCTCAACACAGCAATTTTTATTAAAATAATGCCTACTGATGGGTCAGAAGAATTCCTGGTTCGTAGCCCAGTGAGGTCTGTTCTTGGATGCACTGTCTTTCTCACCATCACCTGAGGGCTGGGACACTTCTGGGGGACCACTCACTTCTTAGCGACAGGACAGGGACAAAATCCACAGAGGTGGTGATTTCTATTGGGCCACCTCTTAACACACTGGTTTCTTACTGGCCTTTGGGGGCTCATAGCCACACTCAAAGGAATAACCAGCAATTAACCTTCATAGATTAATTTCATAGGGCGAGAGCAGTAATAACATTCTCTGCCAAAAATCCGGCTTCATTTTTAAACTTTCTGGCCAAAGACTGATTCAAACTAGACATGATCATTACTTCCTGAATTATAAGCAAGAAGATAAGGTGTCAATTAGCTTCATTTCATGTTTAGCTGTGACACACAGACCCTGCTCTTCTTCTCTGGCCCTGGGGTGTGATGAACATCTGTGTCTCACCCAGGAGGACAAAAAGCAGGAAAAGCTCCTGTGAAATCACTCTCAATCAGGAACTGCTTTCAAATGTGACTTAAACTAATTAACCGCAGTTTTAAACTCTGCTTTGTTCTTTACCAGTTCTGGCACAAAGGTATTTTAGAAAAGAAATTTAAATGGATACACTTTAAATTTCCATTATTCCCAAAGTGTACATTCACATATACTTAGGGGACATGCCCAAACACATCTTCTATGCAACAAACCATTCCCCTCCTCCTAAGGGACATGGTGAAATCTATTTTCATGACAGGCCCTCATTCCTCATACTATCCTGAGACTTGCGTAAAAAACTAAATCCTTTCTGATCTCCACAGCCATGATAAATAAACAGTAATCAGGAAAGAACTTAAGTCCCAATTCCCAATCATGTTAGGGGATTTCTCACCTAGCCATAAATTTTCCCTTATATCCAAAGGAAGGGAAAAGGTACTCTAGTTACACAGTAACACCACGTCAAAATGCTTTTGGTCTATCGTTAAGAAGGATGCCAAACACATTTTAACTCTGCAGGCACATTCAAACAAAGAACCTAAGCACACACGTCCTAGATGGCGATGGCAACCTGCAGATGCACATCCACAAGCTGTCCCAGGGGTGCTGACGGAGGGCCACACGGCAGGCGGCTCTGGCTGCAGCTCCCACTGGGGACAGGCTCGCGTCCCAGGAGCGCTGCCTCCCGGCGCAGCTCCATCACCACAGGCTGCTGCTCGGAAAGGCTCCTTAGACTCACTCCTGGACTTCATTTCCCCAGCATTCCAGGCCTTTGCTTTTGTCCTTCTTTCTCTACTTCCCACGGTGCTCAGCACATGGTCTCCAAACCCCTCAGCAGCAGACAACGGACAAGGAGGAAAGCTGAGCCTGGTCACTCTAAGCAGCCCCTGGTTGCTGAGGAAAGACTTCGATGAAAGGAAGACTCCCCGGGCGCCTCTGCTCCTCGCCGCACCAGATGCCCAGGAAGGAAATGGAGCTCCTCAAACCCTGGTGCCCGCCTGGCTGGAGGAGCAGTGCCGCAGCCAGTGCCTCCCAGGTCGCTCCCTCCCCTCCGGAGCACCATCAGGTCAATCACGGTCTGCGTCCACAGCAGACCAGGCTGATGTCTCACAGGCCACCCTCTCGCCCAACTCCCATCTGAAGTCCAAGGGTGAGGACTTCAGCTGGGAGTTCACAGCAAGTCACCTAGCAACCATGTCCCCCGGCTGAGGGCCGGGCCATATCCTGCAGGGTCTGGAAAGATTCTGAAATGTGGAAGGAGGAGTCTGCTTTCATTAAAATAAACACAGTTCCCTAAGCCACAACAATCCAGAGCTTTTCCTTGTTTCAACCACTTTCAAATAACATTTTCTGGAAGTTTCCTAGGGAAACTTAGTCTGTTCTCCCAGTAATGCTGCTGTATAGAAGTTGAGAAGCTTCCAGTGCTTTCCTGTTTATAGCTCTGCTGTGGCAATAACACCACCAGCCGCTGCTGCCGAGTGCCGCACAGGCATCCTCTTTCTCACACCATGTAACAGCACAACCCGAAAGAACCCCCGTCGACAAGGGGGAAGCCTGAGTTCGGAGACGGATGATGAGCAGGTCTCACGGTAGGTCCCACCCCCAGCTCTGCCACTGAACGCAGTTCCATGCAAAGCCCGTCTCCCGCCCTCAACTCCACTCGGTCTGCGTGGAGAGGGCTGTACCTGGCCCACATGACCCAGGCTCACGGACTAAACTCTCAGAACCAAAAATTAATACAGATTATCTGACAAATGGTTTTTCTTGACGATTTCTTTTTCTGTGGTAAGTCTTAAAAAGATAGTGAGAAAAATAATTACATCTAATTATTATAAGTAAAAATTACATCTAATTATATATCTGACAAGTTGTCTTCACTGGGTGATCCCATAAAAGCTGAGGGGTGTGGCCAGCGTGCCCAAAGTAAGTGCAGCAAGAACCAGCACGTTCAGCACTGTCGGTTCTCAAGTCTCTCACATTTAACAGAAAGATGTAGTTTAAAGGATAAAATGAGGACTAGTTAGCTGAGCATCACTGTGGTGTTACGAGATATATATATATGTTTTCGTCCATAGCTCCCAGCTTGTCACTCCCTTAGTCCTTGGTATATGCTGGGGCACTTTAGGTCTCAGAAGCAGCCTCGGGAGACAGAATCTCTCTCTCTGACCTTCTGCTGCCCTCCTTTCACCTACCCAAGGCAGGACTCTAATCTAATTGTGGGTCTCATTCCAGAGAGGGGTCTGCCTTATACCCTGGAGGCAGGGAATGCTACACAGAGATGCCAGGAAGAATCTGGACAGGCCTTGTTGGGTTTAGAACATGTGCTTATTGTCTGATCACATTTCTACATGGCTGTCAATCATGCCTACGTAAGAATGAAGCTTCCGTAAGAACCAAAGAGGGCTGGGCTCAGGAGATGAACACGAGGAGGTTCCTGGAGGGTGGCGCGCCCAGGGAGGGCGTGGAAGCTCTGGCCCCTTCCCCTGTACCTCACCCTCCGCATCTCTTCATCTGTATCCTTTGTAATATGCTTTATAATAAATTGGCCAATGTAAGTAAGTGTTTCCTGAGGTCTGTGAGCCGCTCTAGCAAATTAATTGAACCCAAAGAGGGAGGAGGATTCATGGGAACCCCGTCTTGAAGCTGCTCGGTCAGAAGCACCAAGGCCTGGATTTGTGACTGGTGTCTGGGGGGTGGGGCATCTTGGGATGAGCCCTCACCCTGTGGGATCTAATGCTATCTGCAGGTAGATAGTGTCAGAATCGAATCAGGACACCCAGCTGGTGTTCACTGCGTGGTACACATGGGAAAAACCCCACATTTGGTCACAGAAGTCCTCTTCTGTGTTGACAGTTGTGGAGTTTAGAGGAAAACATGGTTTGGGGAATGTTTTTCCCAAAGCAGTCAACAAAGTGAATAATAAAGAATTATTACTCTACAAAAATTTATCTTACAGGAAAATATAAAGTCAAATTGGTTCTCCAAATTTGGCTAAAGCAGAGGAGACAGAGTACCTGGGAGTTTCAGAAATTTCTAGAAACTCCATGTCATACTCAACGTCAACTTTAAAAGTTCTTTGTTAAACGCTATTACAACCAAAAACATCTAAGCTGGAGCAACATGAATTAAGAGGACCAACTATGCTCATCACAAAAGAGTACAGCCCTTGGAAGGGTTCTTTAAAAATAGTCCTGGGCTTTGGGGTGCTGTTAACGATTGCTGGCTAACTGGGGTTACACAGGGCAAAGAAACAACTGTTCGTGATCAGTGATAACCACAACATTAAAGTAAACCACTGCAACACACTGACAGTATGGGAAAATAAGACTTCATTTACAAGAACGTGATGCACACTCACTACATACACAGCTCAGAGAGACCAAAGATGTCCATGGACATTCACTAATTCCGTTTCTAGGCTCCCTGTGTTCCACTACAGAGGGTCCCTGAACATGAAAAATGGAAAGATAAATCTCGTTGCTTTTTAAAAATCACTTGAACTCCTTTTCACAAATACCTGAACACACGGATTGGTGCTTGGCATAAGAGAGGAGAGAGGTGGAGTAAAAAAAGAATTTTAGAACGTTGTTCTCTTACAAAATGCTTATTCCACAGATATCAGATGGGTCAGGTTTATTTCTTGAGAGCTTTCTTCAGCAGAATCCCCAGTTGTAAAAGTCCAGATCTTTCTCCACTGCCCAAACATGAATGCACAATTTCTCCTTTGGGGAGAGGATTATGCTGAAAATTATTGTTGCATAAATACCGTTACCTTTTCTGGTGAAAAACTCCTTGGAATATTTCCCCAACATAGCGTATTTTCGAGGAACTTTCCCCAGCAGTTCAATGATCAATGCTATGTGATCTGCATGGGAAACATTGCCAGCAAAACAGAAACACACGACAGTTTAATCAGTACACTGCATGCAGACACTACCACCGCCCGCGCAGACAGAAACAGCGCGACCTGAATGACCAAAAGCACAGGCTTTCCCCACACAGCCGGATTCAGGGGCCAGGGCAACAGGGTGACTGCAGCACAGGACCAAATGCAGTCTTCCCTGATAGCTTTTCAATCAGCATAGGAATTCTGCTGGGTTGCTTTTTGAATGTAGGAGAAATGCCTTTGTCACCATTAATGCTACAATCGGCAGCTGCTATTCCATTTCTGTCTGCATCGTGGCGCTTTTCAAAAAGAAGAGGTACTACCTCTGCGATTGAAGAATTCCCGAGAATATTTTCCAGATAGAGCAAAGTGCCTTGGGATACTGCCTAGCAGCTCTATGATGTGGGCTATGTGGTCTATGAAGGAGAGAAAAAAAGGATATGGGAATGGGAGGGGCAAAGGGAAGGATGGGATAAAAGAAGAGGAAAAAAAATTGAAATTAGTAAAAAATCAGAAATTAGATTCAAATCAACAATGTCTGCAGCACATCCATGCAGAGGCTTGTGGGACTGGCAGGTCTCAGGCACCATCTGGAGCAGTAACAGTGACTGAGGCCAGCTCACCCCAGGCCACCCCAGCATTGCAAGCAAATAAGCATGGAGATGGTCAGGTTTATAGATGGAATTCAAGCCAGAATTCCTGGGCTTTTTAGCTCAGCTCCCAAACAGGCCGGAGAAATGGGCAGCACAGCAGCGGACAAAAGGACCACAGAGAGGCTTCAGGTATGCGCAGTCTGTCCTCTCCGGACCAGCTGGGCTCCCGCCCTGGTGCCAGGCCAAGAGGAGAGGCTGGCATGGTCCCCTGAGGGCTCTCCGGAGTGCCGCCTATGCCAGGCAGGCCCTGCCCATTCACTGAGACTGAGTGGGCTTCAAACTCAAAGGAAAAGCATCTGAATTTGGTGTTTGAAAACCAAAACATGGCTCTTATTTCCATATAAACATACAGTACTCTCCAGAAGTTCAGAACTGGCAGGAGACCCAGACTGAGATATTCAGAATGCAGCAATACTCACCTTCATCTCTGGAATAGTCTTCCCCAGAATGTGGTTCAAACAAATAATCTCCTGTTGCCAGCTCAAATGCCTAGGATACAACAGATGACATGCTAATAAGCATTTCACAGAGACTGGCCCCCAAGTCAGCAACCTGCTTTCCTTATAGAATCTACATTTTATTAGGATCTGAATCAAACCAAAAAGCTTCCTAAAAAGTGCTCAGTGCTTAATTATTTCTTTCTTCTAGAAAGTTCAAAAAAGCTTCGGGAGTATTTTTACACCTCTTCTAATGGAAGATATACATATACACATACATACACATATATATGTATATATACACATACATACGTATATATGTGTATATATACGTATACACATATACACACACACATACACACACATTCATATATATATGTGTATATATATATGGGCTATGAATTCTCTTCATTTTGCAGGAAGCAAAAGGGAAACATCAGTGAGTCACTGCACCTATGTGCAGGCCTGGCCAAAGCACAGCCCCATTCTATGAACCGTAGAGCCAGGAGGATTCAAGCAGGACTCAGCCAGGCCTGCCTGACTCAAGCACCTGCCCGCAACCAGCATGCTGACCTGGGCCCCTGAACAGCAAAGCCTGTTGCTTCCTTTCAGGAAAGACCTTCATGTATCAAGGTCTATCTTCAGCATCCCATCATCTATTTTCATCATTTCATTCATTTCTGACTCAACCAAAGAAAAACTTAGAAACAAAAAAGCCCCCAAGGCCAGACGAGGCAGATGTTGAGGAGGGTGGCTTCCTGGGTTACTGTCAGCTGCCCTGCAGCATGCCAGCGTGCAGGGAAGGCCATTTGTTCCCACTTCCCTTGCTCATAAAAAAAGCTCAGGACCACGAGTTTAAGTCAGTAACAATATACAAAGGCAGCAGCTGCCAATTGCTCTACTGATCAAAAATAATACTATGTTTGAAATAAAGAAAAAAAAAAGAATAAACTAAAACCCGTTTGTGGGTTTTTCCATAGTTCCTTCTATCCTGAATGAGATCTTGCTGTTCTGACAGGTGCTCAGAGGCCCAGTGCCCCTTCCATGGACCTGTGGGTCAGTGGCTGCCCCACACCTGCCCCGACAAGCCACACTCAGAAAGGTTTCCTGTGCCAACATACCTTCTCTTTCTTTCAGTGACCAGAGTGCTGGGAAGGCCCCAATAAGGGGAAGACTTGACAGCCTGGGCGAGGGACTGTCTCTCCTAGCACTGTCTTTAACAAACCGGAGTGGGCACAGTCAGCCCAGAACCACATCATATTTTCATCTTTTTTTAAAAAAAGACTGCATGTGAATCAGTTGTAGGAGGGAAGCAGGGTGACAAGACTGCTGCCAGCTGCATCTGCAGGGATCTCTGGTTCTTGAGCTGCGGGTCTGAGCAGAACACAGACACGCCCACGCTCAGCACAGAGTGGGCTTGTCGTCCCAGCACTGCAGATGCACGAAGGCACCAGCAGAGCACCTGGGGAGGCCTGAACTTGGGGCCCCTCCTCTCCATGCAATATAAACAGCTGAACCAATCCCACATCAGGACACAAAACCTTACATTTGGCCCCAATTCCAAGCGGAACGACTGGATTACGTGCTCAATGGCCAGGAGAGTCTTTCTAGTCTGCGAAACAACTCAATCCCTTACAAGCCAAACAAAAAACGTGGCAACCCTAACTAGGGAGAAAGAGGACTTGAGAAGCCACTTGGATGGAAAGTTCTAACGCGAGCTCCAGTTGCTCTTTCACTCCTGCTTTGAGTCCTATGCTAACTCTTTAATTAATTTTTGAAAACATTTCAACTGGTTGTAAATATTTCTTTTTTTTCCCGTTTTTGCCCCCCTAAAGAGATAGGGTCTCACCATGTTGCCCCAGCTGGACTTTAACTCCTGGGCTCAAGCAATTCTCCTGCCTCAGCCTCCCAAGCTGCTGCAGAGTGTGCCACCGCACCCAGCTTTGTACATACGTTACCTAAGTCTTCTTTAAAAGATGACCATTTTGATTAACACCCCATGTATTTCTGATGAAACACTTGAAGAAGCTTACCAATGAAGTATTCTTTTTAAAAAGGAACAGGGAAGATGGAAGCTCCCCTGTAATGTCATCTAGTTTTAGTTCTCTGGAGAGTGACAAGACTCTCTTAACAAATATGACTTTCACAACAGGGTGAATGCACATTACAACAGAAACATCTGCTTTTCTACTTAACAATTTTACACTAGCAGCATAAAAAAATGGAAGATTATTGCCTTTAACTCAAATTACTCCCAATGTAACCTTAAATATTTACTTTTAATACTTGGGAACTCCGGCTTCTTCCTTCTGTGCTTGTCCTGGTCCCCTCAGAGGGCTTTCCCCTGGACCAGCCTCTGTTCTTGGATTCCTGGGAGACCAGGTGCCTCTGTCCTGAAATGCCTTCCTATACCAAAGCATCCCATTCTGATTAAACGAGGTCACTTATTTATTCTGTGATGTGACCAGTGCTGAAGACGTTCGGTGACGTTTGTCAGAATGGCTTTTGTTTCTATGGCACTGACTAGGACTCACCATGGAATTCATAAGAAGTTACCTATTTAGGGACTCTGACACAAAACTGCAGAGAAACCAGCACTTCAGCCACACAGGAGTTTTAGATCGTATACACTTACACCTGGAAGGGCCCCAAAGCTCAAGAAAAGAAAAACAGATCTGAAAACTGACACGGGGCCTCATTCTGTTGTGTTTCTTCAGCTGCAGAACCTCAAGTTCTCCTCCCTGACACAGACAGGGACTCGGCCACACCCGTCAGCTCTTATTCCCAACAGAGTCTCTGTGAGATTTGATGCCATATATAAAACTCAAAGGACTACAGGATTTAGCACCGAGAACAATCTGTGGCTTTATGACAGCTTGGTATTACAAGGTCAAATTTAATATGCTGTAATATTTTTAAACTTCAACAAAAGGGTGGAGGTGGAGAAACACTGCCTCAGCTCTCCCAGGTTATCAGAGGAAGAACTAAAGGGACCTCTCAGCCATGGCCTATGGGTGGGAATGGGGGGCAGGGAATGGGGGTTGCCTGTTCCTAAAAATCACCCCCACGACAACCAACTGAGAAAAAACCAAAACCAAAACCAAAACCAAAACCATAAGCAGCACCGAGGGAGCTTATGCTTAATTCTTGGGAAAGGGGCAGGTGAAAGGAGACTGGGGATGTTTTCTCTAGGGGCCTGCCTCTGTGTTCACACACCCGCATTCACAGAGACAGCACTGCAAGAAGCTGGCAGGACACGGAGCCTGAGTGGAGGACAAATCCTGTCTAAGGCAGGCAAGACAGACAACATGGTACAAAACCATGCTCATAGCTCCACCATTTTCTCACCGCATCTGTCCTATTTTTCTGATTATATCACCAAATTTAATACCCAAAATTAGAAGCACAGGATTTCAGAGTTGAAGGAGTTCTTAGCACCTAATTCAGGGAGGGCCCAATGCTGGTTACCAGTGCAGCTTGACCTCCCGCATCCTGTGGGACCCAGGCTCCCAGGGGGCTACTCCCTGCGGCTCCACTGCTCCCTGGGCCCCCTTTCCACCACCTCCCTCCACCCAACTCTGCCCTGCAGGGCATACAGAGGGGGGCAAATGCCTCTCCACACAGTCCTCTCTAAATTCAACGAAACCATCACTCATAGTGACGTTACTCACACAACGTCAAGAATCCACCAATTCTTTTAACCATTTTTTTCTATAGCAAGCTAAGGCAGGGACTTGGTTTTTGATGCAGAAAAACTTTGAAACTGTGAATAATTTTAAAATTAGCTGGCATTATCCATAAGAACAAGAAGGGGCTAGAAAGGCTCAGTGTTTCAGACCTATTTGGCCACATCAGTTCGAGTTAGCATCATATCATGCTAACTTGAAAGACATAAAACATCTACTTTTTCTTACATCGTCTGGTACTATGTGCTTAACACAATGCTTTTACTTTAGCATTACAGGACATAAAACGCAGTAAATTCAAAAGAATTGTTAAATTAAACTTTAAATGGAAAGTTAACATATTTATTTGGCATTGCCTTTTTTTTTTTTTAGCAAGGAAATATGTGCACTGTGAGGCCTTACACACAAGCCCTTTAATGTAAACACCAGAGGAGAATTTGAATAAAAAATAACAGGAAACAGAAAAAGCATAAAACCCTACAGTAAGCAACCCACCTCTCCCAGTGTGGGAATGACAGAGGAGAACCCACTGAAAGAAAAGCACTGAGCTGGCCAGGAAACGGGGCTGAGCAAGAGGACCTGAAACTGCTCCTGGGTGAGGGACCACTGGTGCCACCAAGTCACAGTCACAAGAATGACAAAAGATGACCAGCGGGCTGGGGAGAGCTCAAACACAACCAACCTGTGATGTGCAAAACCAGCAGCAGCAACAGGTATGAAACGGAAGAGGCACCTGCTGCCTCTAGGGAGACATCACACGCTCTCTCTGGAATGTTCTTTCTGGGAACGGCCTCAGTTAGAGGGAGCATGCGCCACTGCTCCTGTCCCACAAGTGACTGGCCATCCTAGAACAATCAGCCAAAACAGTCTCTCGATCGTTCTTCGTAAAGGAAGAGCGATTATGTGCTGGTATCTAGGGAGACCCATCCTGGTCGGGAAGGAGGTGAGGAGCCCTGCTCCCGGCCCCTCCGGGAGAGGCCATGGGAAGGGCTCCAGCCTCAGCAGCCTTCCCGAGAGACAGCCGTCTCGTGCTCCTCTACACCGTGAGCGAAGGGGACAGCTCTGGGCACCCTGCAGCTCTCAGGGACCAAAAGGAATTACATCAAGTCACTGTGTTGCCACAACTGAGTCTGTCGGGCCGGGCTCTGTGCAGGGACTAAGAAGAGACCATCTCTCACAAGACCAAGCCAAACCGAGCCAAAAACACAGGGCATGCGTGAGAATTCTTCCCATTCTTAAGGCACCCAAGGCAGCAACCTTCCCCTCACCAAGCCCACAGTGGACGACCCTCACAGTCAGAAAACTGAGACCACGTGCCCCGGAGACGGCCCCACCAAGAGCATTGGAGGGATGAGCCAACTCACACGGAAGGAAATGGCAAAGACGGTTCTTACCATGCACGCCGTGCTCCAGATGTCGGCAGGCGTGCTGTAACCTGCTCCTATCAAGACCTCTATGGATCTGTACTGCCGCGTCTGGATGTCTTCCGTGAAGTGTTTGTGCTGGAAGGGAACAGGTCGCATTACCACGGAGGAACACAGACATTAAGAAAGTGTCTTCTCACACAGAATCACGACAAAAATGTTCTAGAAAGAAACTCTACTTACCACCCAACAAGCGTTTCCCAGGTCAGCAATTTTTACTCTAATTTTATCTGCGTTCCGTGGATCCAGAGGATTCACCAACAAGTCGGCCGCCCGGGTTTTTGCTGGCGTGAGCAAACAGCAGGACAGTTAGTGCCTGGGCAAGCATCCGCACGTGTGAGCACAGTGTCTGCCGGAACACAGTCTCCTCTCCTAAAGAGTGGTCTATGATCACTTAGGCCTGGAACACTGTAAACTGAACTTAAGTAACAGAATTAAAATCTTCCCGTCTCTGGAAAATATTCCACAGAAGAGAGCAAACAGGGCTGTCCAGCCCAGAGGACACCGTGGTCAGTGCCTTGCCATTTCTCCTTAACCCTGACCCTGGCCCGCTGGTCAGTGCTGAACACTCTGGCCGTGCTGTGGCCTTGCCTGTCCTTGTGGCCACTCCTCATGACATCAAGGTACCCAGGGCAGGTCTAGCGTGCTGGTGTGCTGCTCCAGGGAGCACAGAGGCAGAGTGTGCTGCTGTGGGTGACCCATCACTTCCTAGTGACAACCAAGACCACAGGGCCCTGCCACCCACACCCAACACATCCTACATCCCCTGCTGAGCACACACAGACCTCAAGGCCTAGAAGATGGCTGATTAACAAATACAGATTAAATCTATTCTGGTTTAGTTTTAAACAAGGAAGACTTAGGCAGAGGTCTCCTCAGATGGCTTGGGCCACAAAGGCAATCTCTGAGGTCACTCTCAATTCCAGAGTGATCCCAAGGGAATCTCAAAGGTGGCACAGGGCCAGGCTTCCCAGGGCTTTCAGGGGCCAGAAGCAGCTCTCACACAAGTCTGGACCATGCCTGTATCAAGCACTGTTAACCAGGGAGCAAGTAACAAAGAAAAATAACTTAGTGAGTTCCAGAAAGAAAATCCTGAAGTTAGCATCTTCATTCCCAAACCTCAAACTGACCTATAAGCTCAGATTTCTCGTAAGAATGAAATGTAACCATAGCTTTTATCTTAGAAGTGATTTTGAAATGGTATTTACAAACTAAACAAAAAAGCCTGCTCACTGCAGAACATTCAGCGCCTACCTTGGATAGCCCTTTGGTTCACTCAAAGCTGGGCACTGCTAAAATGAACTAAATGTCTTTTGGGTATACCCAAGCTATGGACACATGGTGTGTGAGGAGGCTCCAACTCCCCGGCACGCCCCATCCAGGCAGGAAGGCCAGCCTTGCTTAGGTTAGTAGGGCAGTCAGTGGGCAGGCAAGTCCCCCAGGGCACCCACAGAGCTCCCGAGGATGCTAGAGAATTCTGGCCAATATCTCAGTCCTTGAGACCTGTTCCTTGGGCTTGTGGCTCAACCTGGGCCAGCCAGGCACAGATGTTCCCTTCTTGATACCTTCCACATGCCTGCTTCCTCTGTATACAGACAATGATCTTTACGATGGGGCCTCGCCAAAGGCCAGGCATGAGCTCAGGGAAAGAAACACAGGAACTCGGAAAATGACGAGAAAGCAAGCAGCAGAGAACACAAAAGGAGTGAAAATGTATACACTGATACATGGCGGCTGAGAATAGAGCTCCAGGATAAATGTAACAATGCTGACCAGTGGACAGGCGGACAACACTAAAAGTGACTAGATGAATCCCTCATGTCACTTCATCAAGGAGAATCAGCAGGAAAGAAAATGGAATTTGAGGTTTGCAGAATCTAGATTCAAATCTAAGTTTCAACACCTATAAGCTGTAAGACTGCCAAATGACAAACTTTTTGAGGTTCAGTTTTTAGGAAAAGAGGAAGAGGAAGAGACCACTCCCCTTCCTGCCAAAGAAACAAGAAACAATCCAAACACAGGAGAGTTAGGACAGCATCTGGCTGACTGGCTAGATTCAGGGGCTTCGCTCTGCTGTGATCGCTGAGGCACCCTCTAGGGGCTGAGGCTCCTCAAACTGGCCAGTGAGGGCCCAGAGAGCAGGCAGAGGCGGGAACCAAAGGGTGCGTCCCAGCTCCCCCCACACTCCAGATAACACTTCGATGAGAGAAGAGAATGAAGCCGCATTAGTCATACTGTGGTCCTCCTAAACCACCACAGGACTTGATTTCTTCTTCCTTTCTCAGCACCAGTGACTGTGAGTTGGCTGTTATCTGGGAGTACTCAAGTGGAAGGAGGTGACTTGTAATCTGCCACCCACTCTGAGTTGTTGTTTTTAAACACGCCTCCCAGGAGCTGTGTAATTCAATTAGGCTAGAAGAAACACACTTTCAAAGATACCACCACACATTTAAATTCAGTTTGTTGTATTTTTAATATCCCTCATTTATGTTCACTACACAAAATCTCTTTGGTGACATGCTGCTATCCTCCTAGTTCAGGTGTATAAACAGTTACCCAGCTTACCCAGCTTGCAATGTGTCCCAAACCATACTAGGTAATTTATCTCGGTAACTTAATTGTACAAGAACACAACAGGAGGTAAAAGAGATTCTGCTTTTCTGACTTTCTTCTCTCAGCACTAGGGAACCTGACAGCACCAGGCCACAAACACCCATTTAAACACAGACACCTGTGCCCGCGGCAGCTGCACGATCACTGCAATTCTGCTCTGCACCTCCTCTGATTAGGTCACCCCTGTTGTGACCGGTCGCAGCTCTTCCTTCTCATGGATACTGGTGACACAAAGGACAAGTTGTAGCTGTCCTTCCAAAATGAAAAGCCTGCAACTGCGCTCTGCTTATTATACCACGAAGAGATTAAGTGGGAAGATTTCATTTCAGGAAGGGCTGGGGCCCTTAATTCCCTTTCTGATAACCCAGTTTCTGGGTGACACTGTGGTCATTCGTTCCACGTGAAGCTCTCCTAGAAACTAGTAAGACAACAGACAGCAATGTGTGAAGAGACAGCTGCAGTCACGCACGCACAAGGCACCGTGCTAGGCACACACCAACTTCACATTATAAAACGTCCGTACAAGGAAGACACGAATATCCTCTCCATATGGAGGAGGTTCAGCACCAGGCCCAAGAAAGTAGTAGCAGAACTAGGAGAGTTAATGCTAACACCTGACCCATTCATTCAACAAATAATTATTGAGTCCCTGCTATGTGCCAAGCACTGTCTTGGTACTGGGAACACAGCATGAAGAAAACATGGCCCAAATTTGGAAACTCATGTACCAGCTGGAAACATGGACAACAAAGTAAATACACAGTAATTCACACACCATCTCAGGTAGCTATATATGCTATGAGGAAAAACAAAGCCAAGAAAGGAGATGGGTAACAATGAGGGTATTCGGGAAAGTCTTTTCTGAGAAAGTGACATTCAGGGAGAGGCCCAAATAAAGGAAGGCATGGAGCAGGAGAAGTTCTAGGCAAAGGAGACAGAAAGTGCAAAGGCCCTGAGGCAGAAACAAGTTCTCTCTCAATTTTGAGAAACTTTGTAAATAAGCCAATGTGAGTGTGCAGAATGAGTCAGGGGAACAACGAGAGGGGCTGAGAGAGCAGATGACATCAGAGAGCAACCAGGGAACAGGCTGGAGAGCTCTTGCTTCAGTGAGGGATGCCTGGGACATAGCTCTATATGAGAAAAACAGTGGAGATCCTCTTTTAAGGGGGAAAGGGAAGATGATGGGATATGCTTTTGAAAGGTTTCTCTGGACTGCTGGACAGAGAACAGACTGAGGAGCAACAGTGAAGTGAGACGAAGGTGGGGCGGCATTACAGCAGCAGGCACGGGCTGAAGGTGACCTGGGTCCCCACCAGGTGACATGAAAGGATTCCAGATATATTCCGCAAGTAAAACCAAACAAGACCACCCTGCTCTAAGGGCTTTTGTCCTTCACATGTGATGAGCTGAGATTGGTGCTATGGGCTCTGTAAGCTAATAAACTAAGAGGAACCCTGCCTCCTCTTCTCAGTCTTCAATGGCTGCCAAATTACTCTAGGAAAAAAGTCTACCTCTCATTCTTTAGCCTGGCATTCAAGTTCTTCTTCAGTCTCCTCAGTTTGGCCCCAAGCCTTCTTCTACTATTCCCTAATGTGTACACTCTGCTCTAGTGACAACGACTATACAAACTCTCAAGAAAGATTGTTTCTCTAGCCTCATGTTCCTATGGCACCAGGTGGCCAGCTGCAAGCCCCTTGGCCATACGCCTGTGACACAGGAAACAAAAAACACCTCCCACAGGAGAGGCTGCCCCTGGTTATCAAATGACCAAGGTAGAAACCAAAACTGCGTGCCTCCAAGAAAAGACTGGATAAGTAGATCCTGTCCCTGGTGTGTCCCTAGAATTCAATAATACTGAAAAGGCTTGCTTAGTAAGAGGCTGGGATCAATAAAAAATGAAACAGAACACAACAAAAAACCCCCACCTCCTATTTCTACCTGATGCAACAGGTACTGGGGATGGCATGTGTGCTGGACAGAGTAAAGTTTTGATTAGAAAAAGGAAAGAGAAGGGGAAGAGTGGAAGAATATAACCAGATATTACTCATTTGTTTGTTATTCAATAAACATTTATCTTAGCACTGAGTTAGATGCTGAGGATACAAAGCTAAGAACATCCTGTACTCTCAGGGTTTACATTCCGGTTAGGAGAAAGATACCGAAAATGAGCAACGACCAGGCAATTAAGGAAGGTATGACTGGGAGGAAGAGAGGGGAAGGAGAGCTGTGGCCTGCGGAAGACACAGGAAGCCCTCGGCAGGAGGCCAGACATCATGTCCCATCATGTTCTGGATCAGGAAAAGAAGAAAGGAAAAAAAACTGTAGGATAACTGAGGGCATTTGACTATGGAATAAATAATGGATGTGTTATGAAATTGTCAATATTCTTACATATGATGGTATTATCGTTATGACAGAGAATGCCTTAATTTACCTCTCAGGAGATGAACGCTTACATATTTAGGAGTGAAGTGTCCTAATTATCTGTAGCATACAACATGTGTATAAAGTAAATACATATAATTTGGCAAAATGTTAATGTTGAATCTGTATGGAGGACATATAGTTGTTCATTGTACTATTCTTCAAAATAAAAAACATAGATGTTCTATGTTCTAACACTTCCTCTCCCGGTGCCTCCACAGGCGCTGCTGGTTGCGCAGGGACGATACACTTCACCGCGGAGACTCTGACAGATCGCGGGAGCTGTGAACAACTGCAGGCAGAAGAATAGACGGGTTTGATTAGCATATTTCAAAAACATCCTAACAGCCACGTGGAAGAGCAGTTTGAAAGGCAGGTGGGGATGAAAGCTAGAGAGAAGCTGAGAGGCCAGCAGGGAGCCTCTAACAGGTGAGGCGAGCAGGACAGTGCTCACTTTCGGGCTAGGCAGGGAGGACCCCTACTTCGGAGGTACTACTGGCAGGACGTGGTGACCAGTGGACGAGAGAGAAAAAAGAGGGCGGACGCACGACGACCAGGTGTCTCGCAGGAGCAACACGAGATGGTGGTGAGAAGCGTAGGCAACACAGCATGTTTAGCAGGTGGGCAGGGAAAGTGGTGCTTTGGTTCAGAAGTGTCAAGTTTGAGGTTCCCTCATGACACACAGGTGGAGCTGTCACGGGAACAGGTGGGTAAGTGAACTTTGAGACAGGAGAACTGATCAAGACATTCCTCTGCCAGGAACGTGCTTTTCTTGGATTCGGGACTTGCTTCCTCACATCCTTCAGGTCTCTGATCAAATGCTACCTTGTCACCATCTAGATGGGATCTAAAGCATCCCCTGCCACACTACATCGTCCTCACCAAGGTCAGCAGGAGGCAGCTCTCGCTGGCTGCCTACTTTCGTGGGAACGTGAGCTCCACGAGGGCAAACGCACTGCGGCTTCGTTGACTGCTGTGTCCTCAGTCCTCACGACAGGGTCTAGCACACTGCTGGAACTCGACAGGTGCTGAATGAATGTGGAGTTGGCCGTCAAGGCCACAGTAAGGAGCGGATATCCCTGGCGGGCTCAGCCCAGTCAGGGAAGACCCATGTGAAGAGTCTGAGAACAGAGATCAGGGAGGCCCCAACATTTAAGACGCCTGAAGAAGACTAAGGAACTGCCCAGAGGAAGAGAGGACAGAGCAGCGCCAGCAACGCTGAGGGAGGACAAAGGCTGAGGTGGCAGGGTCAGCAGAGTGGGCCCATGTTAGCCAGAGCCTCCTAAGAGGTGACACACTGGGACAGCAGCATGGCCTCACGCCTGTCGAGAGATGTTGACGGTCTCTGCCTAGGTACCTAAGGATTCTTTACACCCAAGCAACACGCTCCTAGTTTAATCACCTGTCTCCAGTGGAATTTTACACTGTGTCTAAATTAGAAATCGTCCTCTCTTCACCCACTGTCATTCACCTCAACCTGAGGTTCCCCTACTTTTTGTCATGTGGGAGGTTTTTCTCTTCCCAGATGTAAACCTATAGCTACCTACTCCTGCCCCCTTCCCACTGTGAATCATGATGCGGCAGACAGAGCAGGGCCAGAAACCAGGAGACCTGGGCTCAGGGTCTACGAGTTACAAACCAGGTGACTGTGCTAAATAAGCTTTTCTACTTGTCAGGACTTCGGATATTGACAACAAAGTAGCAATCATGCAGGGTTTGTGACGGCCAGGGCAACCTACAGTTACTGAGAATGTTTTTGTTATTATATATTCCATGTTATTATTTATCTACCTATACCACTTACCTGTTTTATTTGATTCCATACTAATATTTCCTTTGATAGAGGAATAAACTGAGGCTCAGCGAGGTTAAGAAACCAAAGCCCCATAACTATTAAGTTTTGAGCTGAGATTTAGTCTGATATACAGTTGTCCCTCATTATCCACAGGGGGACTGGTTCCACAGACCTCCCAAGGATACCAAAATCCACAGATGCTCAAGTCCCTGGTAGAAAACGGTATCGGGTTTGAGTATAACCTAGGCACATCCCCCTGTATACTTTAAATCATCTTGAGATTGTTTATAATACCTAATATAATGTAAATGCTATGTAAATAAATAGTTCTTCTACTGTATTGTTTAGGGAAAAATGATAAGGAAAACAAGTCTGTACATGTTCAATACAGACACAGGGGTTCTTTTTCCCCTGAATATTTTTTACCTGAAGTTGGTTGCATCCACAGTTGTGAAACCCAGGGATAAAGAGGGCTGACTGTACTCTGTATTTGAAGCTACTGTCCCAAGTTGCTACTCACAAAATATATATGAATAAAAATGAATTTAAAAGGTAATTTATAAATTACTTTCTATATCTTTAACTATCTGTAAGTTAGGTAAATACTGAGCTACAACAGCAACAACAAATCTGGAGAAGGTACATTTCACTACTGCTCTTTCCTAGAAATGAACCTACGTTCCATGTGAAACCATTTTATAAGCACCTTCAAACCCTCCCTGGCCGGGAGTTGACCATGTCCGGCCAAGTCAAGAAAACACACTCTTAAGATGCTGAGTTGTAGCCGGTGCGGAACCAAACCAGCTCACACGTCAGGATGCAGCTGGCATCCTGCTGGAAGGAAAGGGGCTGCAGGCACGACGGGGGCTGGGCTGGCTCAGCAATTACTCTTCATGTGTTAAACAGTCTTGTCAGTAGAGGGAGCAGAGGAGGTTTCTGAGCTTTTCCACTGCAGGCCGGAATGGAAACCAACTGTGACACCCACTTTTCACTTACTAAAGTCACTTGGCATTCACTCCCAAAATAAGTCAGGGCCTTCTTAGGTGGACAAGAACACAAGATTCAATCTACAATCTGTCATTACATTTAAATCCATGCCACTTTCTTTAAAATTACAGTCCTTGGCCAGTTATCAATGGCAAGGTCCTATAATCATGAACAACTATCAGAAGAAAATACAACACCTTCTTTCTCAATAGAGCCAAAGAGCAGGCATATTTTTTCTTAAATAGAAAAACAAACACTAAACATAATGCTGTCAGATGGGAGGATACAAATTATAAAATAAACTACACATTCTAGAAAGCTACAAAGTGTACACTGCTAGAGCTGGAAGGTTTTTGCAAAGGCTTAATGTCACTGACTAAATATAGAAAGAATAAGAAAAGCTCAGAAATGAGATGTGATATGCAGGCAGCAAGAGAAAGCCTAGTAGCACAGAACATATTTTTCAATCACATCACTTATTCATGGGTATAAAAATAATAAAATGAAAATGATCACTGCACACATGCATAGCTTTGCTACCTCCAGCCAATTCCTCTCACGGCATTTGTCAAAGGCATGACCCTGGAACCACTGAAAGCAGATGGTCGATGGGAAGGAACACTTACTTTTTGGCAAATCCCCAGTACTGGAGGCTGACACCGTCCTGCTTCTGTCGTGGGATGGACTGCTTTCCTCTTGCTCCGTGAGCGGTGATCCCTCAGAAAGCACAGAGCCGCAGGCCACAGGTTCCAAGGACCCAGAGAACAACGAAGTGGAAAACTCTGGGAACTGTGACTCAGGAATTTTATGTCGTCCATTTGGCAATTCACCATTGAATTGTTCATAAGAGCTGCTATATGTGTAATCACTTTCTGCATTTGGCTCATCGAGGTTATATTCCTCGGGATTTGGGCAGTCATCTTCATCATCCTCTTCATCATCCAGCTGTTGTTCCAGTAAGAAAGGGCCATTCTCAATGTGGCCGTTGGTTTTGGGTGATTCTATCCATGCAGGGTCTATGTTCGCAAGTTCCTGCTCAACATCATCTTCATCTTTCTCAATATTTTCTTTCTCAGTGTCTTCTTTCTCTTCCTGGTCTTCAGCTTCACCTTAAAAAGTTGATGGATTAAGAATTAGAACTTGTTACTCTCCTTAATACAGCGGCACTTAATTCCTTCAGTAAGACAGATTTTTGAACGTGCTTAATTTATTTACCACAAAGTAAACACCTCTTGGCTTTCAGGACAAAACCTTTAGGTTTTCCACATTTCATTTTTCATTTATTTAATAACTGGCCTACTCATGAGAAAAGTTAGCTTTGGGGGAAAATAACTATTTATAAATAAATAAAGTTGCACCTTCCATTTCCACCCTGTCCTCTGCAATCTTGAGAAAAAGGTTTGTAGTACAACACAATTAGGTAAAAGGTTAATTATAAAATAAAAGAAGGACCGTCATTAGCATGATAGAGACGTGGGGCATTTCTCAGACACTCTGCGTTTTTTTTAAAAAACTATTTTGAAATGTTAACATATTTCTGGCATATGGCTCACAAATACAGTGCCAGGCTGTAGCCCATACTCCCAAATACGGAGTTGGAGAGCATCACCCTCGACAGCTGAAGCGGCAGCACCAAGTTAGTCCCTGTGGTGACCTGGCAGGTCCCCGACAATGGAGCTCCCACGCCCCGACTACACTGACCGTTGTCCTTCGTGGTCTCTGCCTCAGCCGCCTCCTCTAATCCCGCTGTTTTTAGTTTCACCTCTGGGCGGTATTCACCATCCTGCTCATTGGAAGGTACAGCTGAGGTGATATTTTCTTCTATTATTTTCCTTTCAGCTTCTCGCTCCAATTCTTCTATCTCCTGCAGGCGTTTTTCCAATAACTCAGCCTGCCTCTTCTGTTTCTTTTTCAGTTTTTTCTTTTTGTTCTTAGATATTTTTCCGATCTATAACATGTTAAAAAAACACCACAGGTCAGTTTGCTTCTTTTTAAAGCATCACATAATAGTAGTTCTGGCAGCATGGTAAATACCAATAAATTCTGTTTTTTCATTTCACCTTCAACTAAAATCACAAGTCCAGACATGAGATCCACCTTGTGGTTAGGGTTATAGTAAAATCAAAAAAAAAAAAAAAAGAAAGAAAAAGAAAAAGAAAAAGAAAAAGAAAAAGAAAAAGAAAAAGAAAGAAAGGAAATTGGTGCTGGCTAATATCACATGCTGGGTCTACTACCAGGTCCTGCCCTCAGAGGGACATAGCTTAAATCCAGTAAGTCTTCACCAGTTCTGAGAGAACCGAATATTCTGAAATACATTTGGCTTTAAATAAGAAGCTCCTCTTACAAGTTATTTGCTGCTGCCTACAGACAAAGTAACATCATCTCATCTCCTCCTTGCCAAGAAAGAAACCCAACCAACGCAGGTGTATTTCACTGTTGGCCAACAGAGCTGTTTGTGTTTGGTTTCTCATACTGAGCTGTTATCAACAGCCAAGACAACATGAACTCTAAGAAATGAGCATATGAAGTAAAGGGAAAGAAGAAAAAGCCACAGTTCTTGTCTGCCTCCAGTCATGGCCATCTGACTTGGAAGGTACTGCCAATGAGAGCTGCCAATCTGTCAAACGAGCGGTAAACTCAAGTGCCTGAGGCCAAGGCAGAACTACGGGAGATGACTCAGGCTCCTCAGCAGGCCAGGAAGCCTAATTACTGCAGTTCCCCTTGTTCTGGAACTTCCATTCCAAACTGGGGTTGTCTCGTTGGATGCAGTGTTTTTGACAGGACCACAAAATAGATCACTCTTTCATATTTAACAACTGGCTGGAAAAAAATTAGAACAGCTTCAGAAAAACAGGTACTTAGAAGCCAATCAGAAATAATGTAAAGTGGTTTTAGAATAATTATACTTCAAACCCTCTCTGTAGCACCTCACATTTCACCAGACTTGGCCAACAGCACTCCAGAAAATACATAAGATCGATTGATCTTGGAATAGTTTTTTAACTGTTCCGACTCTCTAAAAATCACTTCAACTTAACAAAACAGTAAGTCTTAAATATTTGTAGATGCACAGCATTTATAAACATACATGTCTACCTTTTAAATTAATATAAATTAGAACATTTGTTATAATTTGAAAAGTTCAATAATAGTCCCCTTTGACATGGTGAATATATGTGTAAGTACTTACAGGTTTTTGCTGTGGAGCCGTACTCACTAAAACAAAATAAAACAAAATGGGTATTTAGAGGAAAAGAGACACATATCTTTATGTAGGTAATTCGAACTGCAAAATGAAATAACTACTGTCTTTTAATGGCTACCCAACTTCAAAAACTGTTAATAATCAGAGCTTCTTAATCATAGGGATCTAGAGAAAGTTTATCCAATTCAAGCAAATGACTCACTATTAAAAGGCATAACAGGAGTTGTTCATACTGAGCCATTTCTCTTATTAATCTAAAATTAAACACCAGTACATTTAGAAAAGTTAATCCCACAGCACTGACTTACAACTTAAGAAAATGGAGAAGGGTTCACAAATATCCCATAGTTGCCAAACCAAATTCATTTTAGACATAATAAAGTGAACAATTTGGATTAGATGTACATATAACTAAACTAAATCAAACACTGCAGCAAGTAGGCAGCAAGTAGTCTAGAAATCACATGATTAGACCCTACCAGCACCAAAAGCTCGGCCTATACAGCATGCTGACGGTGTAGTAAATGAGATGTGGTCAGGTCCCAGGAGCCTCAGCCCTTTGCCTGTACCTTGCCAGACGACTCAGAAGGCACAATGCGGAAGAGTATGGAAACACATCCACACTTCACGGCCACCACCAGAAACAAAGCTATGCCAATACTCCAGTCATCTGGTCTTCTTCCACCACCAGTAGGTCTTTTGTAACCAGTTCCAAAAACTACTAGTTAAACTCAGATTGATATAGCTAACTGGAGAGTAGGAATCAATCACTCTGACAAAACTGAAGCTAGAAAAAAAATTCTGATGACTAAAGGCTGGCTACAAGAAACCCGTTAATACATTCTCCTCTGCAGAGAAGTTGGCAACACAAGAAAATGTTCAGATATAGATTAAGCAGCAGCTAAGAATTTAAATGACCTTTTAAGGGAGGACAAAGGTCAGTAACTCAAATATTAAAGTACAATTTAATCGGGGTACCTTCCTTCTCAAAAGGGTGCAGTTATTTCCAACAACAAAGCTCTTATAAAAAGTTCTCACATATACACATTTGACTCAGTTGCCTCCAATGTGCAACTCTGTAAACTCACAGTGCTCCCAAACAGACCGAAACCAAGCCGGCTCAGCTGCCTCACCTGCAGACCCCGAAGGAGGAGGAGCACCTGCTTTCTGCCACTCAGTGGCCTCGGCTGCCATTCTTCTCACATATGCATCATCCACACACATCAAGATGTTTTCTGGCTTTATGTCAGTATGAATAATTTTGCACTTACTGTGTAGATAATCTAACCCTTGAAGGACCTGGACATAGGAAAATCGAGAGGAACTATTAATATGTCATTATTTAACTTATATTTATTTCCATATTAGGTAATACAATCACACAGCACAAAATTCAATAGACACAAAAGGATATTTAGTAAAACTTCCCCTCCCAGCCCTGCCCCCATAGGAATCCAGTTCTCCTTCCCACAAGCAACCAATGTGTATCATTCCAGAGATAATTCATGCTCATGGAAACAAATGCATCTACATACAGTTGGCCCTTGAACAATACGGTTTGAACTGTGTGGGTCCACTTATACGTGGGTTTTCTTCTGCCTCTGCCACCCCTGAGACAGCAAGATCACTCCCTTCTCTTCCTCATCCTACTCAGTGTGAAGATGACCAGGAAGAAGACCTTTATGATGATTCACTTTCACTTAATGAATAGTAAATATGTATTTTCTCAATAACAGTTTTCCTCCAGTTTACTGTATTCTTTACTAAGAATACAGTATATGTAATAACTTGGTGACCCACGTATAAGAAAAAAAAGAATACAGTATATAATACATATACAAAATATGTGTCAGTTGACTGTTATTGGTAAGTCTTCTAGTCAACAGTAGGCTATTAGTAGTTAGGTAGTCAAAAGCTATATGCATATTTTTGACTGTGTAGGGGGTCAGCACACCTAACCCCTGTGTTGTTTAAGGCTCAACTATATACCACATATACATACATAGGAGATACCCAGATGAATGAGTAAATCTCAAGGAGGTGGCTTTGAATTCTGGCTTAAACATATCATCCACTGAAACAGAGAGAGAAGGGTGTGGGGACGACTTACTGGGAGATGCCTACGAAAAGCAGGATAAATAAGGGTAAGGTTTTTTTATGCAGATTTAAGTCAGTGTCTTCTCCATTGGTAAGGCACAGTGATTTAGAGTTCTAGTAATTTAGAGTCATTTTTCTCTTCCTGGTACAGGGAGGGAGACTCCCTATAAATGGAGAGTTCCTTTATATCTGTAAATTTTCCTTACAAAAGGATAATTTCTACTCTGTTTTCAGAACTTCTCTGTGTTTTGCAGTTTCTTAAAAAAATCAGCTCAAAATAATCCTAATGCCAAAGAGGCACACTTTCGGGTGACATAATCTGGTCTCCTTCAGTCATATTTTGGTTAATGTGCTGTGGTCTCTTATAGGATACTGCTATTACTGTTAGATATTCCCTTTTGATTGATTTTCAGGGATCAGTGTGAAATATTTGCACTGAGATATATACTTTTCTTTCCCTTAACACCTTTAAGACCAAGAGATCAAGAAAAACATGTA
Source organism: Lepilemur ruficaudatus (assembly GCA_963574885.1). Taxonomy (NCBI): domain Eukaryota; kingdom Metazoa; phylum Chordata; class Mammalia; order Primates; family Lepilemuridae; genus Lepilemur; species Lepilemur ruficaudatus. The sequence goes on along the minus strand of CAUYRT010010951.1, from coordinate 10,163 downwards.
TTGAAAAACAGTTAGCCATTTTTTTTTTTTTTTTTTTTTTTGAAACAGGGTTTTGCTCTGTCACCCAGGCTGGAGTACAGTGGCATGATCATAGCTCACTGTAACCTCAAACTCCTGTGCTCAAGTGATCCTTGCTCCTGCTCAGCCTCCCAAGTAGCTGAGACTACAGGTGTGTGCCACCATACCTGGCTTATATTTAAATTTTTTTAGTGATGAGATCTCACTGTGTTGCCCAGGCTGGTTTCAAACTCATGGCTTTAAGTGATCACCCCACTTTGGCTTCCCAAACTACTGGGATTACAGATGTTAACCACCATGCCTGACCCAGTTAACTGTTTTTTTAAGGTAACTTTTTATATAGAAGAAACCAAATCTAATTGGCTTGCTGAGACCTTGAGCCCAAGACCTTGACCAAGTTCTGGTCAATAACAAAACAAAAACATTGAGAAAGACAGCTATTTTAATTATTCTTATCAGAGGCAAATTTTACAGAACTTATACCACTCTTTCAAAGACCACAGCATAACAGAATGCAAGTCTGGCTGCCTGTCCCTGGAAGACAAGTGTTGGTGACAGGAAAAGTGGGTTTATTTGAGAGCAGGCACCCTGAGGAGATGGTGGATTATTGTCTCAAATTCCTCAGGCTGGCTGAAGGGTTTTAAAGGGAAAGGAGTTCTGGGAAGCCAGGTGCCAGAGCTGGCTACATGCAGGTCAGCTTATCTTTTTCTGATGATTATCTTGAATAGTGGTCATCTGGCAGTCTGGCTGGCCTCAGCTAGACCACGACAAAATTGAAGGTTAATCGCTCAGCATTTTCCTCCAAAGGGGAGTCCTGCAGTCTTGGTTATATAGTTAATTGCTCAAGGCCACTTCCTAGAAATTCTTAAGCAAGCACACAATTAGGCATTGTAAAAGAAAGAGTTATCAGTTAGCTTTAAGATGGAGTGACTGTTATAATAGTATTATCTCTCCAAAGAGATAATATGAATATTGAAAATGCCAGTCCCAAAAGCCTTAGAAATAACTTTTTCTTTTCCTACATGGGGAGTGGTTGTCCTCATTCTAATAAGAGCCTGCTGATTTTATTCATCATTTATAATATGTGGTCCCTAGAAAGGATATGACTTTTTAATAAAGTTGTGTTGATTTGGTGAATTTTTAAAAACATATTCACAAGGACACATTGCTTTGATACTTGATTTAAAAAATAATGATTTTCCTAGGTCATTTCATTTATTTAAATGTGAATAATACTAGCCTACTCAGAATAGTAGGGAGAAAAAAAACTGTAAGCAATGGTATTAAATCCATTTATAGAGATGCCAGTGAATAAAAATAATAATGAGAAAAAGATGAACATTGTCCCCAAATTCTAGCAGTATACTTGCTTTAGCAGAAACAGAACTGATCTTTATGCACTGAGTTTTAGCTTAGATTCTATGAGTATCTGCATTAGAATCAAAAGCTGCTTTCATGGCTCCTTCCATTAAATTCAAGGGCTATTGTCTAAATTCATCAAACTGGTCATATGCTGCCAATTCTAACAAAGAACCTGATGAGATTCAGATCATTTGAAAGTAATTAAAACAGAACAGTAAACACAAAGCTCTTCTACTCCCACTGCAGAATACTACTTTTCCAAATGTAAAATGAGTATAAAGGACAATTGTACTGCATGCTCAAGTATGAATAGAGTCAGGAAGTCACCACTTATGCTCCTGTCCACCAAACCCTTCAGAGGTCACACAATCAGAAATCACTCAGGAAGTCTTTTCAACTCTGCAGGCATTTGGTTAATTATAGAGATTAAGACTGACAGTGAAAAAGGCTAAAACGCTCACTGTGCTCATGTCAAATGTCTTTGAGTGAACACAATTATCATGTGAGTCTTTCTATGTTACAGCAAGAATGTTTTAGCCCCTATGTAATATAGTCAACAACTGTGCAGCTAACTAATGCAGTATGATTCTGTCATGTACAAGTTCTTTTTTGTTGCTCCCACAAATTTGACAGTCCAACCCAAACAGGTGTTTTCTTGGTGTGTTGCCATCTTGCTTTAGTTGTCAGACTCGTGAAACAGCTTCAACAGATTTTCAAGAAGCCTATTGATCCACTCAGATCCATCTGCTGGAACATGCACAGCTTCTTTGTTCTCTGCCATATTTTCTCCAATATATCTTTGCTTCATTTTCTGTGGGGTTTCCTTTTCCCAAAAATGTTCATTGTAAAAATGACCTTCAATAAATCCATTTTAGCACTTTTCCATCAGTCTACAAAAGTCCATTCTTCATAGCTCCAAAAATCAGGTTGAATCTTCATTAAAGTTCCAAGCACTTTAAAGCATGGCCACCTTACCTTTGTTCCCATTTATATGTTGTCATTGTGGTTTAAAAAACATTTCTACCTTTTATTTTCTTAAAATTAAAAATGTCCTCTGATGAAATAATACAAAATAGTTTTGACTATAACCTCCACCGTCTAGTTTCTTCAGGCTGTCATTTGTCTCCTGAATGAATATAGTACTACTATCTCCTGTGTGGCCAGGATCATGTCAATTTCAATACTTAGAAATGCCATCTAAAACATCACAGCAATCTAATAATGTTAACAGTTTTTAAAGTTTAATCCAGGATGAGATTTTTACCATCCTAATATTCATTTAAAACAAATTCAAAATGAAGCTTTGAAATTTTCCTAACTTTTGACATCATGGCATTTTAAAAAAATATAGCAACAGCACGAAAATAAGGAATGCTTTTTCAATGATATTTTATAATAGTTTGATAATATTGTGAATGAATATAGTTCCTAGACTTGCAGCTACAGAAATGATGTAGACAAGCCATCTTCAATACAAACATACACATACATATACAAATACATCCACTCATGTACACATATATCGTAAGTAGTTATTATATATGTATGCATACATAATAAAAAATTAGAAGGCAGTAAATAAGCCCCATGCCTTCTACTTGGATTACAAAATTAAAAAGAATTTTCTTGTTCCTCAACTATTGTTTGTAGTTCTCAAGAGAAAAATGAAATTTAACCTAAATGTCAAACTTCTCCACAATGTATCTAATGCCATTCTTTCCTCAAAACTTATGTGATCACCTATCCCATCCCAGATAACCGAATGTATTTCTACTTTGGATTCTCAAAGCAGTGTGAATCTCAATCATCCATCTGTCACCCATCCATTCATTTCTTTGTCTGTTGTCTTACTCATTCAGTTTATAATTATTTTCCACCATATTACTGAGACTACATCAGGCATTTAGGAAAAGATGCATAATCCCTACTCTTAAGGTGCTCATGGTCTATTTCCAGGGATGGGCGGTAATTTCACAAAAACCAAACAGATTTGTAATTACAAATTTTGATATTATTGTAATAGAGGTATTATTCATTGCCCTGAAAAAGGGCAATGAAATGTTTTATGAGTCATCTCTTTAAAACCCCCACTCTTTTTGGGAATTAAAACCTGCGTTCCTTCCCCAGGCCAGTAAACAAGGGTGCAGAAAAATGTTCTTTGTTGTTTGTTTTCTAGTTTCTTAAACCACAGGAGATGACTCAACAGAATTGTCTGGACAAGGGTCACAAAATCATTGTCACTGGAGATAAGGTCGACCAAAACCACCAATTATAGTTAAACAACAATAGCCTGAAGCCATGACATGTGACACTGGTTTTGGTGGTTGAGCTTAATTGCGGAAACCCCCTCCTTTAAAAAGCCCTGTATTTCTGCTTAAAGACAGGATGGCAATCTTTGAGACACTGCTTTCCTCATTTGCCGACTAATAAACTTCCTCTTTCATTTTTCTCAAACCACTTGTCTTCGTTCTTTGTTCTCACTGATTTGGCCTCAGGGACAAGTGTACGGAACTTTCAGTAACATTACTTCAGTAACATTGTTTCTCTGCTAGAACATGAGAACATTAAGGGTGGGGGTTGTGCTTTCTTCATCTCTGTATCCTCTTATAGTGTTTAAAATATTATTTGCAATAACTATTCAACTAAATGTTTAAAATATGCAAGGCTTTGTATCTAATTCCAACCTAATTTTAATGATAACTTTTGTTTTAATAGTCTTTTTTTCCTCTGTTAGTCTTCCTGGCCTATTGCTCTGAATGAGAATTTTAGTTGTTAGGAAATTCTATTGGTGGAAACTTCCTTGCTCTAATTTTGTAGTAAAATATGAAAGATTTCCGGTGATGACTATGGAAATCAGGCAAAACCCCCTAAATTACAGTTAAAGTTTTAAGCAGTTATGTTTTCTGTGGAAATTTAATTTTGTTTCATTGGAGAATACAAACATACAGATTTCTCCAATCATAAGTATATAATTTGATTTTAAATTTCCACAAACACCTGAATATACATCTAGAATAAAAATTTGAATATTGAGCCTCCAATAAGCTCCTTCATGATACTTCCAAGTCTTTCTCTGTATTCCTCCTCTCTCCAAAGGTAACTACTATACTGCCTGCTAACACCATGGTTTGGCTTTGCCTCTTTTGAACTTTTCTTTCCTTCCTCCCTTCTTCCCTTCCTTCCTTTTCTCCCTCATTTTTAATGTATATGTCTTTAGTCACTTCAGTACATGCGTTACAGTATGGTCACATCCATTCAGTGAAATAATACTGTTCTCAACATAGTGTTCAAATAACACTCTTGGAAACATCTTTTTTATGTGTGTGTTTAAACACTTCATTATATGCCTTCCAGTGTAGTCACCATGTCAATTTTCTGAAATAACATTGTGTTTGAATTTTATTTAAATAGATCACCTAAGGATTACCTTTTTTGTGTTTAGCTTCTTTTGCTCATTATGTTTCTGAGATTAGTCCAGGTATATGCTTGCAGCAATAGTTCATGCATTCTAATCAATATTTATTATTCAATAAATATGTCAACATTTATTTATTTTATTGTTGACAGACTTTTGAGTGGTTTCTAGTTTTGGACTTTTGAAAATAATACTTCCAAGAACATTCCTACACATGTCCTTTGGTAAACATATATGTGCATTTATGTTGGGTATGCACCTAAGAATTGGTATATATAGTTTCAGCTTTAGTAAACCCCCCAGTTTTTAAGAGTGCTTGTACCAATTCATACTTCTACCAACAGTATATGAGAGTTATGTAATAGTTGCTCTACATCCTCTCTAATGCTGGTTTTATCTACCTTTTTAATTTTAGTCATTCTTATGGATGTATGGTGATATCTCATTGTGATTCTAATTTGGGAGACAGGGCTCAAGTTTGCTTTTTTTCAAGGATATTTCATTGACCCTCGACCATTTATTAAAAAGATCTTTAGCAAAGTGTTTAATTCATCTTTAAGGGTGAATTTGAATTCACTTTTTAGTTTGGATATTTTCTGTGTTTTGGGAAAAAGCTATTACAATAGACCTTTTAGATACACGAGGATCTCAATATCTGCCAAAATGCAGGTGTCCAGAGACATTGCAGCTTTTGGGACCTGGGAAACCATTGCTTTAAGAAAAAGTTGATATCTGGAATTAATTGGATTGCTTTGTGGTAGGAGATGAATTAAAGACAGATGAGTGTGAAAAATAGAGAATATCATGAGAATTAGATCTTTATCTAGGACCAACTATACGCTTATTTGACTAGAGGGTTAAGGGCCAGAAGCTGACACAATTATTCATAAGAGACTTTGTGACAATGTGATTCAAGAGTAGTTGCTTTGTAATCCAGGTGGTGATGTGTTACACAGAGTGGTATTAGAGCTTATTTTCCTGGTTCTTGCCTTGGCCTCAACATTGCTCTGGTTCTATCAGGACTGGCAGCTTTGGGAATATCTGAAGACAATATCCTTGATAGGGATATGAGTGTTCTCACAGTGGGTACTGATAGTGTTAGACAGATAGTTAGGGTCTCTGGCTCTTCTCAGGACAAGGGTTCTCTGTTTTGGTGCCGTTTCTAGCAATTGCTCCACCTGGGAAGAAGGATAAGGGTGTTCACTCCATTTTGTTGCTGACCATTCTTAATCCTGTCCTAAGCAACTTCTGTACCTGGGGAAAGAGAGAATGCTTTATCAATCTAGGAATTCTCCAGCCCAGGCATAATATTTAGAAAATTACCTAGAGTAACCTAGGGGTAATTCATATGCCATAAGCTTGAATCTGCATTGCAGTTCACTCCCCACCCAGGTGGGTTTTCTTAGATGGAGCTCATATACACAGATGGAATTTTGAGGATACCTATTGATCATTTGCTAACATCCTACATCTCCCTCTCCCAAGAGCCCTTCTCCAGACTGGGTTAATAAACCAAACTGAGAAGTCAGGAGGAAGTGAGTGGGTCAGTCAATGAGTGAATGAGTTGGTCTGTCTCTCTCCACTCTGTGGAGATAGACACATTTTATTCTACAATAAAGAGCTGCTCTTGCAAAACTGCTCACTGCCTGACGATACTCTGTAATATTGGCCGTACTGGTGATTTTTCCAAGAAAGGAGTCAGGGGACTGGGATAAGAGCTTAGACTTGACACTTGGTGTGTCTGGTCCTTCTTTGGCCAAGAGCACACCAAGAACAGAGGGCAGACTCCCACCCTGACTACTTTCGTGCTGAAACCCAGGATTCTGACAATAGGAGTATCTATGGGTAGGTGCTTTGAAGGAAATCTAAGTGAACAAGTAGGAGATGAAATGGGAGAGAATGAGCCTGGCTGGTGGCAAGTGATAGCTGGTTTGTTGTCATGATAAGTACCATTTCAGGAATATGTTGAGGTAGATGCTGTATCCACCTATTGTGTGAATGAGACTGTCAATCCAGCAGTCTTTAGGTTATACTACCTTACAGTTGTGAGAATTTAGTAAATGTTATGAAAGTGTTTGTGAACCATAAAGCCCTACACAAATCCAAAATCATATTATGATGATTTTGATTTTCTAATTGGCAAAACTCACTTTATACAATGGCTATAACGTTGCCCTGTACAGATTGGTATTTAATATTTTATAAGAATGCTAAGTAATTTAAATAAAGCCTGCCTGGATTTCTTTTAGGTAAAGGGGCTGTGCTTATTTTTATACTTGTTCTATTAAGTAAAATAAAATATGCTTCTTTTAGGAAACACTTTCCCACAAATACATACCAGTTGGGCATTCACATTCACCCTGGCATCTTCTGCCCTCTTGGCCTTCTGTTGTTCCTGCTTTGCCAGCACCCATACTTGAGTGAATCTCATTCTCCATTCTGCTCTCAGAGCTTCTGACTATTGCTCTATTACAAATTTATCCTGGATGTTCACTGGTGTTAGAAACCCTTTGTTTCATCTCTTGTTGACTTTTGTTTCTAGAGATAGAATTTCAATTAGTTTGAATTCTGCTTCTACTCTTCACTCTAACTTTTAGTAATTGATTTCATTTGTATTTACTGAGAAATACGAATTTTTCTAATTTTATTTTTACTTTTATTTTTCTTGTCATTGTTAATGTCCCTCCTGGCCTTTTAATTTCCTCATTGCTCAACAATGTTCATTACTCAATCCTAGTCCTTCTCCACTCTATGCAGCGTTTTCCATTGTTTATGCCCCTGTGGGATCTGGATATATTAGATAAAAAGGAAATGCCCCACCATCTTCTCTCCCTTATTCTTTCTTGCATGTTTCTCTTTCCTTACACTTCACATGTCCTGGTTTTTATGATAATCATTGTCTTTATATATTCATAGCTGAGTCTTCTTCTCCTGTTGAGAATAAAGTGTTTGAAGGAATGGACTTTTAACTCCCTGAAACAAGTATTTTTGGCTTCATAAATCCACTGAGATTCTCTCATTTTTCTTTTTGTCTATTATTTTCGCTGTATTACTTCATTTATTTTTCTTTCTCTTTTCCTTTTTCTTTCTTTATAATTGCTCCCTTTCTCCTGGCAACTTTCCCAAGGCCTATATATAGGCTTAAGTTACCTTAATTAAACACATAGACACAGAATGAATGCATTTAATCAAGTTTTTCATTTGCAAACAATGGAAAACAATTACTTTATAAACATAAAAGATATTTATTGTGAGTCTTGGGAAGCTCATCAAAACAAGGGGAAGGATGAAAAGCTTGGATCTGATTGAAAGCTTGACATTTATATTTCTAAAAAAGTAGTGTAAAACATAAAACAAGTAATATAAAGTAACTTTTCTTCATGTACCTAAATACATGTTTATGTCCTGCTCAGTTCTCCACACTCTCCTCTCTAATGCTCTACCAAGGAGGTAAGCGAATGCCTCATCTGTTACTTCATTCACATGTAATTTCAGACTGGCTTATAATCAGTTTCCCTTCAGTTCTGTTGTGATTCTACCTTGATATTCTGCAACCTATAGACTAAATTGTAAAGTTATGTACCCAAAATAACTTTATAGAAATTGGCAGAGGAAAAAAATAAAGGGAAATTATACATATAAAATTAAACACACATATTCATATACACCTACGTATGAGACCCACTGTTGAGGAAAATACAATTTGTTTCAGCCTTCATTTATGGAACTAGCCATGAAGTTACATGTGCTTTTGTAATTTTCCTCCACTGCTCTTTTGAGGATCCCAGTAATTCCTCTAGGAATGTTCCGTGACTTTTGTATTATATCTTGGTAAGAAAAAGAAACTCCAGGGGCCTCCACTTGGTCCTATCATAACAGCCTGTAGAAAGCAAAGCAATATAATAAGAGCATGGACTCAAACCAGAATCCTCCAGAGTGAATTTTGGATCTTGCCACTTACTAGCTTTGTGACTTTGAGCAAGTTACTTAAGCCATTTGTGCCTCAGATTCTTTAGCTGTAAAACCTGTAAAACAGGAATAATAATAATAATGCAATTTTGCTATGAGGATCAGGTAAGTGAATGCATGTAAAGAATTTTTAACAATGCCTGACACATAGCAAGTATTCAAGTGTTAGCTATTATTATTAGTAATTGTAATTAGTAATCAGTAGAATTAGCAATAGAGTGTGTATTGCCTCAGATCTGAGAATTGGATGAGGAGTCGTAATGAATCAGAAAGTATCTCAGTGAGCTGCCTATCTGTTTTGCTCCTAGGGATCTCATACCACCAAATATCCCTGAGCCAGAGTATTCTGGTTATCACACTGACCACACTTCCTATTACAGTAAACAACTTCACTTTGCTTCCTCTGGTTGTGTCACTTGTGGGTTTCTGCCACCACAAAATCCTTCCTGTGACATTGAAATCATTTTCTGTACTGTCATCCCAGACAGTTACTATTCTCACTAAATGTCATTCATTTACTATTTTATGATAGTCATTATCTTCTTGTATTTTCTTTAGAATGCCAAATTACTCCTAAAATCTTTTTCTGATGTCTTATATTATGCTCAGAAGTCTGCTGTCCTTCTGAGTCTTCAATAATTATGATGAACTTTTTTCTCTATTTTGTACTTTTTTAAAAGTTTCTCCAGGCACAGTGTTTGTCAAATGTTCTTGGCTTTTCTTTTTTGTTGTTTTTGTTGTTTTTTTTTTTTTTAGTTTGTCAGATCAAACTCTTCTCTGCATTAATTTTTTTAAATATTTCAAATATTTATTGTTATAAAAAGATGTACATGGTTCATTGAGTACAAAGCAATTTCCCAACTGAGCATATAATTCCAGTTTTATGAATATACCTGTTATCTTCTATATTACATCTATACACATACTGAAACATCTCTGGAAGATTATATGCTAAAGCATTATAATGAATCTACCCAAAAGAACACAAGACATTCTATTATAAAGACATCTGCACCTGAATGTTTATGGCAGCACAATTCACTATTGTGAGGTCATGGAAACAACCCAGTGCCCGTCAATTCATGAGTGGATTATTAAAATTTGGTATATGTTTACAATGGAATATTACTCAATTTTGAGAAATGACAGTGAGCTAGCACTGCTTATATTATCCTGGGTTAAGCTTACGCTCATTATTCATAGTGAGGTGACACAAGACTGGAAGAATGGGCTCCACATGTACTCACCATCAGATTGATACTGACTGATTAACACTATGGTGCTCAAATGGTGGTGGTGTTCATTAGGGATTCGGGGAGAGGCAGGTAGACCCACATCTGAGGGATGTGGTGTTCTTGGCTTTTCTGACTACACTGATGGTGATCAAATCCCCTTCTAG